>JAQOWM010000541.1:845000-1032500 GCA_029041755.1 Resseliella maxima | reverse complement strand
GAACAAAATTCCAGATTAATAGCAACAAAACGAATTATCCGTTATTGTTGTTTAGTACGTGCAGGATTATATTTCTTTTGTGCACATCAAATTATCTCTTAAACAGGCCAATCTCTTCAGGCCAATCATTTCATCTATAGACCCATCTCCAATCACTTGTTGTTTTTTTTCACATTATCCGATGGAGAAATTGTCCTTTTTACAGTTCTAACATATTTCGCCTAAGTAAACAAAATAACATATTGAAAATTGCCATTGATCTATCTATGAATCAATCAAACAGGTATAGGAAGTACTTATACGGATTCAAATCGCATTCCGATTCATGGATAGAAGGCCATAAACGAAAAAAAAACAACAAAATAATAGAGAATACATCCTTAGGAAATGTTTGTCAATTAGCTACGGAAATTATGCCACACAGTGTGTTTTTTTATGAAATACTTTCTATTAAGGCGATTTGATGGCGGAAGCAAATCGTTTTTTTCTTTTTTGCAAACAACATCATTTCATGATTGCATTTGTAAATGTTTGATTGGTGTCATTTTGGGCGGTAAATAAAATGTACATTGATCACTTTGATGATACATTTTAACAGTTGATAGGCAGAGATTTTTTTTTCAATTTTAATGCTCGAACATAACCAATTCGATCAACGGTTTTTACAAACAGAAATAATATAGAAGAAAAACTAATAATAACGAAGTAGAATCAGAACCAGTTTTATGCCAAAGACTCTCTACATTAAATATTACGTGTTTGCGCGCAAACCAATCTCTTTTTTTTTCTTTCTTCATTTGTTGTTGTTGTTTATTTATTTCTCTCGCTTTCATATCGTTGAACGGAGCCGAGGATATTTTTGCCGTTGGAAGAGTGCCGAATTGAGTAAGCGAACGTTGAAAAAAAAAGAAGCGCTCTCCAGCAACAAATAAAAGAAGAAATATTCAGTGCTTCGCGGTGGTATTTAACTACAAATATAATTGTATCTTGTCGAAGCCGACTATCACATCCATTCCACCAGAGCAATTCCAATGCATCTAAAGCTATGTCCATCTCTCTTTTCTCTCTCGCTCTCCCTCTCTCTCTCTCTCTCTCTCTCTCTCTCTCTCTCAATCATTGTATCTCTATCTATACCTTTCACTCAATAAGTCTTTCTAGCTCCTTCTTTCTCTCTCTCTCTCTCTCTCTCTCTCTCTCTCTCTCTCTCTCTCTCTCTCTCTCTTTCTCTCTCTTCCACTCGAGCCAAATGTGTTTATTCACATTCCATTGTGTAAAAATGCATTATATTCGGTACAAATGAGCAAACGTTGGTATTTACATTGCTGCAAGAAAATCAAAAAGAAAACAGAAATCACAACAAGGCGATGGGCAAAACAAGAGATGCAACATACATTCGTGGGCAAAACTGCATTTCTGTGCGCCGTATTATTTTGCGTATGTGCGCGAGCATGTTTCGCTCTCATCTGCTTCATTCTTTCCATTTTTCTGTATTTGTTCTTGTTCAGTTTGTATTGAGCCAACGTTCATATTACAAGAAATTTAAAAGATCAGACCGCAGTTTATGAACAGTAAAATGATGGATTTCACATTTCAAATGGCCATTGTTGAAGACGAAAGAAAGAGAAAAAAGATTGATTATGTTTACGCTTTTTTCCTTTTTTTTTTATTTTTTTATTTTTTTTTTTTTTACTTTTCGTCATTCGAACATAATAACAATAATAATATGTGCACATGCATACACATCGAAGCAATATAGACGATATAATTATGTATGAATGGCATTAAACCACAAGTTTGCACACAACATTGCATGCAATTTTCACTCACTGCGGTTTCAATCAATCACTTTGTTTCGCCTTCGGTTGTTTCATTCATTTTGGCATATTCTCACTTAATTCAACAGATGAAATGTTGTTGATTTGCAACAATGTAACAATTCAAATTGCAATTCTAATATAAGCGATTTTTATCAATCGTGTAACAACCGAACAATTTGTCATTATCAAATGTGTAGAAATATTTCGAAAAAAAAAAAAAAACAAATTGTCATTGTGACCAATTTCTAGTTACTTTATTTACACTCAAGGGGAATGAAGCAACAAATTAAAATAAAAAGATGGCAAAAATTCATTCATCCATTGTTTAAGTTTCTCAATATAAAATTCACATATATGTACTTTCGCTAATAGCGCCATTTTTACACCACTCAGATGTCGGCAGTTTTGGCGCTTAAAACACATGGAAAAAAAAAGCACCGAATATACGATACATCAAGATTTAGCAGATTAACCAAGAATTGCCGTGATTTATCACAAAATGCTGCACTGTCTTGTGTGTGTGTATGTGAACACAAAATTGAACACAATAAAGAGGTACAAAGGATTTTCTCATTTAGTTTTTTTTTTTTCTCCCCGTTTTGGTTTTCATCGCAAAATTACATAGCGAGAACAATGGCAATCAAGCCCATAACTAGAAAACTCATTTCAATAGAAATTTTCCTGGAATCGAATATATTTTGATTCAATACAAACATTCCAAGCAGGCGTAAACGAAATAGGAAAAAAAAAATTTATTTTTCAATATGAGAATTGATATTAAGCTTTGATGATGAGCACGCACTCAACAGAAAGAAGAACAGAAGCGATGGAGAAAAAGAGATGAAAAGCGAAATGAGTTGGAAAAAAAAAAAAGAAGATAGAAACGAATGTTGAATGATAGAAAAGGAGGGTGGATGAAGTCAGAGTTCAGCAGTGACAGTATAAAAGACTTGTAGCTGTCAACAACTGATTATTTCCACGAAAACAAATGTAAGGTGTCAATTTTTTCATCAAATATTTGCAAAATGTTCGACAGGATGCAATAGAAGAAAAACAAAAATTCATTTCGGCATCCAAATGTGAATTCTGGCACACAAAGTGTGCAAATCAGTATTGTTTCGTTTAGCGCAAAAATGAACCAGCGAATAATATAATCAGAACGTATGAATGCGAATGGTAGCTTAATAAAAGGATCGACAAAGATGAAACACGAAACAAAATTTTATATATATAATATAAAAAAAAAAGAATAAAATAAAAAATAAAAATGAAAACTACCCACACAATACATTGTACATAATAGAGAATAGTGAAGAATGTTTGTTTGTGCGATCATGGCAAGAAGAAATATGTATTTGGTTGATCGTTTTCGGTGTGGGATTTTTATAAGTTCTTTTCACTGTATTCAGAAAACAAGGAAAGAAAGAATGAAAGAAAGAACTCCCTCGAGTGGCTTTGCCATTTTTGCGTTTGCTCAATTCTGTTGTCATTATTGTTGGCATGCTTTGTATTGGTTGTTATTTTATTCTTCTTCTTATTCTTTTTATTATTTTTCTTCTTCTTCTTCTTCTTCTTCTTCTTCTTCTTTTTTTTTTTTGCAGACTCTGTTAGAAAGCATAAGATGAGCTTCGAATGCATTGCTCCTAGTCCATGCGATGATTGTGTGAACGGCACAAGAAGCAAACACAAAAATACCGACACTATTATATTACATATCTTTATGAGGTTTTATGTTCATTAAAGAGAAAAGAAAAAAAAAAAAAAAAAACATAATTTTTTGCCAATATTTTTCTGCAAAAAAAAAACCGCATTAAATGCGATTCGATGTGAATCTAGTGCGCCCGGTCTGTATTGCACCACAGTTCACTACAATAAATACATTATTAACAAGTTTGTATTTTGTAGTTTGTAATTCTTTTCTATTATTTTATTAAAAATTTGTGCGGTAGATGTGCATTGGGTATGTGTGTGAGTTCCTTTTTAGCATTGTGCACATATTCGCCTACTTGTTCGGCCCAATTTTGATTTTTTTTTTTTTTTTCCCTTTAATTCTCTTTTCTTCATTGTACTTGTTAGGTTATTATTTGTATTTTTGGCAATTGTCGGCACGGATGTTCGGATATACACATTCCATTGAGATGAATGCACTGATAGATAGAGACCGTTTCACGGCGGTCGACATGTAATTACTTTTGTGTGGTGCACTTTTTTTTATTTCATTTGCTGCTCTTTAAATTAAGCTATCATTCACAAGTGTTATTGTTGAGGATCTTGTTTTCATTGATGTTGATATTGTTATTTGGCCTTTAAAAATTATCTATTGACATATGCTATTTTCACATGTGAACAATTTGGCTGTGAACATGGCATTGCCAAATGGAATTCAACTTGAAATTCAAGCCAGAAAGAAGAGAAAGACGACGACAACAACGTCGTAGTTGTTTGTCGAGGAAAAAAAAGGAAAAAGGAGGAATATTTGTGTGAAATGTCTGGGATAAAAGAGATTTCCAGTCTATTTAATAGATTAGGTTAACCAAACAAAAATTCTAAGGATTTTGATGGAAAAATACTCGGATTCAGCTTGGGAGTGCTGCTGCATTTCAATCACATTTTGTGAATGAACCATCGACATATTTCAAACAAAAACACATGATTTTATTGGCGAAATTACAATTTCATAGAAATATGCCGGCACCATAAAGTATCTAACATAGTCTATTTCTGTCAACAGGAAACATGAATGAAGGTGTAACAAAAAAAAAAAAAAAAAAAAAAGACATTCCAATGAATTTTGATCGTAGGTATTTGTAATGTTTGAAAAATTACTTTATAAGCCGATGCATATTTGGCGGGAAAAGTGATCGCCCGATTATACAATTCATTTATATCGTTTTGAAAATGTGAAACATTTTTTTTTCTTGTGTGTAAAAGAAAAAAAAAAACAACAACAACAACAACAAATCTCCGGTCCAAATTATATAATCAAATACGACAGAGACAAATTTAAATCTCATTTATTTGACCGTGAACAAAGGTCTAAACACCAAAATCCTTTCCTGTATAACATTCATAATAGAGTCTAACATTTCCCGCCAGAAATTTTGGTAAATCGCGTTTTATTCACGACTCTCACCAATATATACAAACAAATCTCTAACACGGTCTTCACGATTTACGCGTTTCGACGAAATCTATTTTATTTTGGAACCGGGAATCAAAGGCAAAAAAAGGATTTATTTATTTATTGTTCATAAATAAATTTATCATAAAAATTCGAAATGGAAAATGCTTAAATTTTCTCTTTCTATCATTCTATTTTAAGGCAATTCTATTAAGTTCATCGAACACCCCCCCCGATACACAATAAACGGATTAAATAACACCTATTCTTTGCTAAACAATAAATTTATAAGAAGAAGAAGAAGAAGAAGGAGAAGAAGATGATCATGATGATGAAAAATATGATGCACGGTGAGTGGAATCACTATGAATTCCGTTAATGTTCATGCACTGTCCTCCCGAAAAATACGTTTTTTATCAAATGTAATACATATATCAGTTTGTTTTTCATGTTGTTCATTGTCGAAACAATCAAAACGTCAAAAGAATACAGCATACAAGCTACTGTTGCATTTGTAAGGTGTTCGTTAAAAAGACACCGATTAAACATCCGGAGGTAAATGCGATCAAAAAAAAAAAAAAAAATAAAAAATAAAAAAACAAAAAAAAAGTGAGAGAGGAAGATTTGGAGAAAAATATGAATGAGGCACGAATCGAATAAAATCTCGACACAATGGCTATTAAATTATATGGTCATCATTTCCTGATTGAAACTACCGTATTTATTATTACTTGGCTAATGATAGAAAGTCGGATTTTGTTGACGATCGAGATGCATTGAATGTATTTTATATTCTATGGAATACCATAGACAAATCTATCAATTTGCACGATTTTGTTCATATACATTTTGCTATTTGTCACATTGTTAAAAATCAATAAATTCCGTAACAAATTCAGTGTTATTTTTGTTTTCATTTTGAATGAATAAGAATGGAAAAAATGGCAGGAAAATGGTTTTTGGCACGCTTGCCATCACTTTTGATATTTAATTTTTTGGCTTATTCCCAATACACAAACAGGTGGTTGATGATGATCGCTCAATCATTTTAGAAATGAAATGGTTTGTTTTTTTTTTTTTTTTTTTTAATTTTTTCATTGAAAATATTCACACTTGCCATTGGATGGATTAAAACAAACCGTGTGTGTGCTCTGATGCAGAAGAGGAAATATTTTTTTTTTTTTTTTTTTTTGAAAATCGATTGAATTTGCAGTCGAAGATATTCAATCACCGGAAAAATTGTATTGCATCCAACCGCAATGCCGTACACATTTCATGCATCACAAAATCCATCGTCTTACCAATCGGAAATTGGATACTTCAATCAATCCAAATGTGGAATATAATTTGATATGACGCATATCGATTCAAGGATGATGAAGTAAAAATAAAAAAAAAAAAATAAAAAAAAAAAAAACAAATTCGATATGTGAAAGGTTTAAGGGATAAAGAAAGCAATGTTAGCGATGAAGAACTCACGCATACAATAAAATCAGCAATTTCCTTGCGTCAGATTATGTAAGGTTGAATAAATTAAGCATAAAAGAAATGAAGAGAAAGAGAAAAAAAAAAAAAAAAGAAAACAAGTGAACTGAAATCATACAAAATCTATTAAATAAAACGAGTTGTTTGATCATAAAACTATAGTTTTGTTTGTCATAAATTGAAACAGGTTCAAATTCATTTTGTTTCACATGATCAAGTGTTGATATCATTGGTCTTGGGGTGGAATCATTCAAAATATAACCGAAATATTTAACTATTCTTGATGAACATTAATGTTCATTCGAATCACATCAAAGGTTTCGATTGAAAATTCAATATCGTGGGAGACATTTAGTGTCCATTTGAAATGCAATTAAAAATTATAATCCATAAAAATAGTCATAAAAATCATTCAATTGAGTTATCATTTTTCTCTATACTTGAATATTTCTTCAATTTTTTTCTTCCATTTTTGTTTTTTTTTTTTTTTTCATTGGAACATTTGAAAATGCAATAAAGTTTATGATTGTGAGATCAAACAAACGCATTTGACGGTGAAGCAGTATAAATGAAATATAAATTCGAATGCAGTTTGTGGTGTGTATCTAAATGTGGTGTGTGTATTTGTGGAATTTTTTTTTTTTTTTTGTCAACAATTATCAAGATTAACTTCAAAAGAGAGAAACGTAGCCAGAAACAGAACGAAAAAAAAAAACAGAATTTTTCGTATGAAAAATCGAGAAACAACCGACAGAAAAGAAAAGAAGAACCGATGAAAGTCAAGAGAATGAAACAGAGAGCTATCTTTCTAATTGGCACATTTATAAACCATACAATAAACATATCAAATAAATAAACACATTCAATCTAAATGGTTTAGAATTTGAATAAAGCGCAATGCGATGCCGCGAAATCATATGCTAAGACGAATAGACATAGATACCGACACCGACACCGACACCGACACCGACACCCAACAAAACTGCAACAATATATTTACTTGATCACCCGTAATGTGGTTTGACACAGGCGCACACAATCAACGATTAGAAAGAAGGCTTAATCATATGTATGGTTCGGTTTTATTTTGGCGGGAAAACAGCTGATTGGATGATTTCGTCACATTATGACGCATTCATATATGTTGTTGTTGTTGTTGCGTGTTATATCAAAATAAATGTGATATTTGCAAAGGGACCAAACATTATCACACTGAACCGATGTCAATTTATTTAATCAGTACAAAGAAAAAGACGAGGAAAAAAACCTTTTTTTTTTGTGTGTCAAAGATTGAGACTTGTGAAGGATTGCCTGATAACGGCTTGTGTACTAAACAAAGCAAATGTATTCGTTGTGTTCAATTTCAACCGGCTGATAACAGCAGCGGTTACAATGCGGAATCATATTTCTTTCAGCTTATTACGTCTTATTTGCCGTCTTTCTCACTTATCCTCTCTTGCTCTCTCTCTCTCTCTTTTCCTTTTTTCTGCTCACTCTCTCTCTCTCTCTCTCCCTTTTTCTCTCTCTTTCTCTCTCTTTCTCTCTCCCTCTTTCTCTCTCTTCTCTTTCTTTCTCTCTCTTCTCTCTCTTTCTCTCTCTTTCTCTCTCTTTCTCTCTCTTCTTTCTTTTTGCATGCTTTATCGCTCCCAATCTCACTTTCATTTCTTCCTGTCTTTATTCGATAGCAAAAAAGTTGTGAACAAATTTGAATTCAACTAATCATTAGCAATTATGAACAACAATGCTAAATGCATGCATTCAACATGTATATGTATGCACATTTCAACGATCAGCATGAATGAGACATAATTGACTACAGTCAATATCGTTATTTATGCTTGTTTACTGAGATTACATTCATTTAACAGGCATTTTCAAGTGAATTAACAGAAAAGGAAGTCTCTCTAAACTGTAAAACATGTGCAGTTTTATTATAAAAAAAAAAAAAACAAGAATACGAGAATAAAATAAACATATACACACAGAAGATCTCTACATAACTTCTGGCAATGTCATCAAAAAAGAAAAACCAACGGCAAAATGGCTAAAACAAATAAAACTGGCATGATGAAACCTAAGAGAAAGACATTTATACTTCAAACAATGAAATTAATGGAATATAAAATAAAAGACAGAGGCTGACTTCTAACTAAATATATCATCACTTGTTACTTACACATACACACACACACGCACAACATATGTGAACTGCTTGGTTTGAGCATGCAAATCGTATTTTGGTTATGAATGAACAACAGCTTATTCATTTACGCACTAAATGCCAAGTGAAACAGCAAATGACAAGGGAGGGAGCGAGAGAGAGAGAGAGAGAGAGACTGTCTGTTTGAACTATGGCTGTTTTAAAGCCTGTTAAATGGCCGAGAAATGCCGATAAGCGCGTACATGTTAAACTCAATGCAGAATATAGTTTGCTGAAGCTAAACATATCATTGCGTATAGTGACAGTGTTTATTATTATTATTGTTATTTTTGTTGTTGTGATTATCTCATGTATTGTATGCAAGTTTTAATTCTTTCTATTTTTCTCCTCTCGTTGTTAAATGCTGTTATGTGCATTTGTTCAAACGATAATAATTGCATCCTGCTTAAATGACTTCGTATCATACACAGTTCTACATAATTTTTTTTTTTACATTTTGTAGTTTGCTATGTGATATTTTCCAGTGTTGTTTTCTTCGTTTTTTTTTTTAATGTTTTCTCCACATATAGTTCACATTTAACAATTTTTTTCTTTGTTATGTTGAGTTTTTGATTTCTGTTTTTGGGTAATCTTCGCTGATCTTTTTTTTTTTTACACAGCAATGTTTTGCACATGTGTTTCAGTTTTGCATGGTAATTATGCCAATAGTAATATGTGTGTGCGTGTGTCTCTCTATGTGTAGTCTCATGGCTATCGCAAATGGTACTGTCAAGAAGTCGGAGGTGATAAGTTGGTATGAATTGGTCATATGATAGGGGCTCTTTCCGTTTTATTTCGACATGTGCCAGAATATTGCACTTGTTTCAACATTTTTTGTACACATTTTCTTTTTCGTTTTTTTTTGTCACATGCCGAATCTTTCGTCATTTCAACAAATATGCAATTTCAATTTTCACAGTTTGAACCACACATATATGCATTTGTATGTATTGCGACAAACAATATTGAAATCGACATACGAAATGTAGTGGTTCATTTTCTCTGTTTTTAAGAAAAAGTGTGACGATTTTTTACTCTGATTTTTTTTTTTTTTTTTTTTTTTTTGCTGGCAGAAACAGTGAAAGCAATATGTATTTATAATCTAAAGTGCTGCTTCCGATTTTTGTTGAGTTTTTTTTCTTCCACGAATTTGTTTTTCTCAACGATCTAACGGTGATCATAAAAAAGAAAATATTTATGCAATTTGACATTTATGTAATGGTCAACGGAACAGCTTATTTAGGGCCGGAACAAAAGTGTCGATTCACTTCACGGAAGTTTCACAGCAATTACTAGAGACCAATAGAAACAGAAAGCGAAAAAGAGAGAAATAAATAAAAATAAAAAAAAAAGTTAAAAACTGCGGATGCACATTATCGCAAATAAAACAAAAATATAGAATGAATCGAATAATTTTTTTTTTTTTTTTTTTTGTTACAGACAAAATATAAACAATTTTTGTTCTTTGGATAGGCATTTCGTTTCGCTAAAACATAATTTTTCGAAAAAATTCTTCATCCATTATTTAACTTCATTTGTAGTTCCGTTGCATTTTGGACTGTTACCACAAAAAAGCGGGAACCAATTCCGTTAAACACACTTCTTTACTTGGTGCATCAGTTTTAGGCACGAACATACATGTTACTACAATACCAACAAACCCTAAGCATCGGTCAATTTTTTTATATATTTTTCATTTTGTTTTTCCTACTATCTTTATCTCAATTGGTTATTTGATATGTGATTAAACAAAAGTTTGCTGACTTCATTTGCTCATTTATGGTGAAATGGTTGGACAGAACAGAGAAAAAAAACGAAAGAGAGAGAGAGAGCACGAGATAGAAAGAGAATTAGAAAAAGCAAAATAGAGAGAGAGAAAGAGAGAGAGAGAGAGAGAGAGAGAGAGAAGCAAACTGAAAAATGTTTCCATAAAACAATATAGAGAATATAGAGCAATAAATCATATGAAAACAAATAAGCAAAATTGCGTTAATTCATTTAACAGGCTAATGCCTGCACAGGATCATGTCTTACATATTATCGAATCGAAAATATATAACATCATTTGAATCAAGATTGAACATAAATTATTGCTCAAGGATCAATCGATAGAATGTTTGGATCAATGAAGATGCATTTTTCCATGAATTTGTAATATTTTGTTCGGGTGAGAAAAGTTGATTTTTGGCGCGAAACCCAAAATGGAAATGGAATGAAAAAAAAAAACGAACAAACAAACAAACAAACAAACAAACAAAAATCAAGAAGAATTCGTTAATATTTTAAGAAGAAACCAGAGCCAGGGTCAACGATATGCTCCTTTTTTACCATTTTCTAAGCTGGGCTGAGTGTGTATATGTATGTTTAACGGCTCTTTTTGTTATACAGATTTTCGTATTAAATTCTCTTCTAGTAAATGATGTAAAGTGTAAAAAAGAGCCGAAATTATTGTGAATATGCAAGAATTCCGTTCATTGTTGTGATTTTCTCTTTCATTTCGAACATTTCGACCATATATATTTAATTAATAACATATTCATTTGATTGAATGAGATAGAGAAAATTGTAAAAAAAATAACCAGACAAGATAATACCACAACAAAAAGTAGCATGGAATAAGGCAAAGAAAGGGAGAAAAGAAAAAGTTAAATAAATAAGAGCAAACTGTTATGAACGTGATAATGTTTATTCATTTTAATCATTGATCTAACAAGTTGAAGGCGAACCCATTTTTGGCGCGAAAAGTGTTGAATTCAATTCAACTGTCATGTGAATTGTTCGATCGAACGTGAGTTTATGTGAATTTAGGATTTTATTTTCTTTTCTTTAGTTTGTACTGAACAACAACAACAACACCAACAACAACAACGGTGTTTGGCATTCTTTTCTTCTAATGTTTGATTTGAACATCATTAGTTGAGGATTACCTACATGTAGTGATAATTTTCCAATAGAATATTTGTTTTGATTCAATTCACAATTGCATCGAATACAAAAGTATTGGCGTACGATTAAGAATAATAGTTGTTGGCGGTGTGCAAAATCCAGCAAAGTAACAATAACTTTTTGAGTACCCATCAATGCAATCAAGTGAATTAAAGTAAAACCAAATAAAAAAAGACTTGAACAATGAACAAGTGCAGTCTTACCTATTTTAGCACAATGTACCATTGTGCAATCTTTTTGAAAACAGCGAAATAGAAGAAAACATCATCAAAGTTAGAATTAAATCGTGGGAAATCATCTACCCAAAATGAAAGACGATTCGATGCTGAGAAAAAGAAGAACGAAAGACCATTAAATGTATTCAAGCGAATGAATAATGCTCAAAACCAAAATCATTGTATCGGTGTGCATGGATTTTATTTCAACGCGGCGCACTGATGATGGTCAAAAAACCATATGAAAGGAATAAAAACAAAATCGAGAGAGAGAGAGAGAGAGAGAGAGAGATAAAGAGAGAGAAAAAAAAATTCTGTCTTTTTTAACAATCACAATCAAATGAAAATGTTATAAATCGCAAGCCTCTTTCATATTTCGTCTCTTGCTCACACAATCGAAAATCATTCATTCAATTTTTCTCTATGCTTCATTGTTTACAAACAATGATACAACCTTTAATCGAATACCTATCAAACGGGAATGAATTGGGGTTTTCATTACAAATTTAAAAGAAATGCAATCCCAAAAATATTAGGCCAAATGACCAAAAAAAAAGACAGCAACATCGAATTCAAGTAGGTAAATCCGATCAATTTACCCGGGCAAAATCGATGGTTGTGAATGTTGTTGTTTTTTTTCTTCTTTCACCAGAAATGCATTGCGCAAAGTGCCTGCAATAAAGAACAAAGATAAGAGAAAAAGAAAAAAAAATCGGAATAACAATCAGAAGGAAATTTATTTATTATGTTTATATGATCTCTCAAGGACTTTGTGAATGTACGTGAAACCATAACATGGAAAAATGTTCAAAGAGCTGAATATGCCCGAGGAATGTGAAAATAGATATATTAAACGGAAAGAATGGGACTTCTTCAAAAAATCGCATCTCTTTCGTTTCTGTCTTTTCATCTATATCTTGTTGGTTGTGGGTGAAGAGAAAATGAAATTTGTGTGCTTTTCTTTTATATTTGAGCCTGTTTTCGAATAGTTTTTCTTTTTATTAATATTAAATCTATTGATTGATCGATTCGATACGATCCTTAAGTAGAAAATGCTGATGTGTTAAAAGCACCATTGATCGTGATGTATTGCCACAGTGTGGTCACAATTTTTTTTTTTTTTTTTTTTTCTCGAGTCGGTGCCGAAATTTGTGCGAGTGTGTGTGTATATTTTCACTTGTGCTGATTAAATAGAAGCAAATGTATACCTTAATTCACCGATCACCATAGGAATCCAAATGAATTGAACACTTATTAGATTATGAAAGAGAAAAAGGGCAGATTTCCGTCGAACTCAGGCGGTTTTATGAAAATGGAATGTTATTTTCGAACCGTTCTGTTTTTTTTTTTTTTTTTTTTTTTTTTTTTGTTGTGTGTGCGGTATGTGGATTTAAAAGACCAAACACAAAACACTCAAAATCCATTCACACACACAGTAAGTTAGAACATTTTGGCGCGAAAATCAGTTGGGCGTTTAATACCGTTTGCATTCCACTGTGTGAGATCGAAGTAAATATAAGTGTCAGCAGGTTTTTGAATTGTTGAATGTAGCGGTACGTATGACAAGATATCTGACGAAAAGAAAAAAGACAGTGAAAGAGTGAAGGAGAAAGATGAAGAATGATAGAAAAAAAAAAATGAATCTTAAAGCCATTCATAAAATGATGTGTTGGGAAAAAACCAAAGCACCACACATGTTAACTGCATAAATTCTTTGAATCATCAATAATGCGCCACATTGCAAACAGATTTCTTCTATTTATTTATTTTTTTTTTTTTGCCTTTCTCTCTCTCTCTCTCTCACTCCCCCCCTCTCTCTCTCTCTCACTCTCTCTCTCTCGATTTCTCTCTCGTTTGGCTTATTTGTTTGGACATAATATTTTGTTTGATTTTTAAGAGAGTTTCGTTTGGTTATTTTTAGTTGTTTGTTGCACGTTTTCTATCGACCACTGACATATTTGTATATTTTTACACATTTACTTGAGAAAAAAAAAAAAAAAGAAAAAAAAAAAAAAAAATTGCCACATACAACCAAAAGTCAAAAGAATTCCAATAATCTGAAAAGCGACTTTTAAACTATTCAACATTGACACTGTGCACCATTCGCTGTTGATTGCTTACATAATTTCATTTGAATTTCCGTTTTGTATTTAGTGAGAATTCCAGAGGTTTGATTTTTTTTCCAAGCTATTTCATATTTTATCGCTCTCCCTGTGTTTTTTTTTATTTACTTTATCTTTGCGAATATTTATCAACTGATTTCAAAATCTGTGAATATGTTCACAATTCATATGAAAATGATTAAGATAGTATTTTGTTTTTTTTTTTTTTTTTTTTTTTCAAAAAATGTTCACTTAAAGAGATAAAATTGATTTCTATGAGAAGAGTGGAGGATATTCAAATAGTATATAGAATATTGTTTTGAATCGATATGCACAGAAATCCATAGATTGCAAATTTGTATTGATTCTTTAATCTTTTGAACGATTATAACGAATAGCGACTATTGGGCGACTCATTGTAATAATATTCGATTTTATCGGTATTTATTTATATATTGTATCATTTTTTTTCACTGAAATTGTTTACATCATTTGTTTTCTGGTGGTTGTTTGGCTAAAAATATCATCTCGATGTGAAACGATCAATGAATGACGTGTCAGTTTCGTTCATAAAAATTTAACCGGCTACTATATGCTAACGGACAATCATTCACATTTCGATTCACTCTTATTCACATACAAATTCACGAGTTCATAGTCAAGGAAAAAACACTTGTTCTATATATTTGACATTAGTTAAAATGTTTTATTTTTTTTTTTTCTTTTATTTAATGGTTACTCGGCTTTGGTTGAATTATTCGATGCATATGTATATGGTTGCATAGTAATAATAAAAATAAAATTTCAAAACAAATATAAATGAATATAACGAATTTATTAACATTGCCTTGACTTTATCATATCGCACATGATTAATTTAGAATACAGAAAAAGCAAAAAAAAAAAAGAATTAAATAAAATAAACAAAGCATAATATGTTCAACGGTTTTTAACTGACTTTTTCATTATTTGAACGATAAAAAAAAAATCAACAAACAATGAATTTTGTATTACATTGTATGTATTGTGCAATCAGTGAGATTATTTTAAATAACTAGTATCACAATTGGGATTACAAATGACATTGCAATCAAATGACATGTACTATGGCGACAAATACTTAGATAACAAAATACATCACAATATTTCCGATGTTTGTTTTTTCTTTCAATTTTGTTCTCGCTTTCAAATTCTTTGGCTATTCAGAATGTTGTTTTTTTTTCATGCTTTTATCAAACAATGGCCTTTTGTCATGTAGTTAAATCAATAATATAGTGTTTTGTGGTCAATACTTGATGATTGTTCGTGACGAGTTCATTTGATTTTGTACGCGATTTTATTTATCTTTTGCCATGGTTTATCACGTCTTTCATACTACTATGATATATATATATATATATACATTTATATGTGTGCAAATTCACTGAAATCGAAATCGAAATTGAGTACGTGCCGCCCACGAGGTAACTTTATGAATTACAAAGTATTTATTATCTTGTAAATAAATTATAAGTTGGAAATTACTGATTTCAACACACACTCACACTCATACTCACATTCGCAAACACATCAACAAAACATTTTTATAAAATGAATGAAAAAAAGTAAAACGAAATTGAATGAAAAGAGAGCATGCTGCAGCAATAGCGGCCGCGTGAAATTTTCATGCAACGAATTGTATAATAATCGGACGGATACAAATGCAAAGATAATGATCGCGCCTTTCTTGTATCGTCTCAAGAATATCCTGTCGAATGAATTAAATACGATTCGTCTGACAAAAACACAACTCCATAAATATACATATACATATACATAATGCAATGTCGGCATCATATCATCTCATAATATGTATGCATTTTGCATTCTGTTTGATCAATTCGTACAAATCATTTCAAACAAATTCATTCTATTTTATTGATTCATGTCATTATAAAACGTTATTATAATTCATACGTAATTTTAAATGTGGGTTAAAATTATCATTTGCGACAATTCTAAAATTATCACACCGAAAGAAAAAAAAAAAAAAAAAAAAAAAATCCGATTATAACAAATTGGGGCATTTGGATTGCCGCGTAAAAAAAATGTAGAAAGCGCAAAAATGATATGTCATATTTTTGGCATATGTTTTCAAATGGATGGCACACAAAACGAACACATGCAAGATAATGTCTTATCACGTTTGATTTGTATTCGGTTCAAATTCGATGTCATTTCATGGTTTCATCACTGAACACATAAATGATCGCCTTAAAAAAATCGGTTGAACATGACGAAATAAACGATGAAATGTATCATCGTAAAATGACAAATGTAATTTGACAATTGAAAGAGAAAAAAAAAATTTGGAAACAAAAACTTCAGTCCTTGTGAGCAAAAATGATAGGATAAAGAATGAAATAATATGAACGCTAAGGAATGCAAAGCCTCTATTTTGCATTTTATGCAAACACATTATTTGCGTTTATGATATGTCACTTTTTGTGCAATTTGTGACAATTTTTCCGTTTCTTTGTACGATTCAATGTGGATATTCTTTTTATTGATAAAAAGAGTTATTCGTCAATGTTTTGTTTCTCTATCACCCTCTTGGTTTCTCTTTTATTCTCTTTTCAGTGTTGTGATCGTTTTTGTTACATTGGCAATAGCTATTATGCGTGTATGTGCTAATGCATAAATAAATTTGTGTGTGCGATTCACTGGATTCTTTTTTTTTTTTCTACCTTTGCTTTTTGCTGCTAAAAGATAGATAAAGCATGAGAACGGCTAAAACGTGTCTTGTTCCGCGACGCTTTTTTTTCTCTCTATCTCTCTCTCCTTCTTGGGTTTTTGTGCTTATGTTTTTGTAGTTGGATTTTTTTTTTTTTTTTTTTTTTTTTTTTTGCAAAACTATCTTGGCACAGGCACTGTATATCGCCATATAAAATGCAAACGGTATGAAAGCGAGATAGAGCGGGAAATGGAAAGAGAGAAATTTAGCGAGCTGAACTAACTAACGAGTTTTTCAGTATCGCTTCAGCAACGGCTCAAGCAAATATATACAATTGAAACCAAAACGACTTGGGTTTCATGGCGAAACCAATATTTCCACGAATAGGTCGTTATTATTGTTGCTAAATCGTTCATGTACACATTGAAATGCAACACAAGAGATGCAAAGAACATTTACATACAATTTTTTTAGATGAATGATTGGAAAAAAGAAAAAAAAAAACCTACACATTTCGAAGGGAACTAATGTGGAAAGGAATCTTTGAATACTTTGCTTTAAGATGTAACTTAAAATAGATATTGTTTTGTTGTTTAAATAAAAAATCATTGATGTTCATTTTCAAATACCAAATCCATCTAGCGGAGTCACACCCAAAGAAATTTTTAAATTAAATAGGAAATCACAAAAATTCAACCGTTTACAATCCGTTCAAAAATCCCCAATAAAAATACGTTTGAATAATTTTATTTTTAACGGTCTTTCGTCGGCAAAACTCCTTCAACTATGCTTTTCTCTCTTTTTCTTTTTAATTCACTTCTTTACTCCCTAGTATGATGATCAAGTCAAAGAGAAATGAGAACATAATATGGTTCATGATTTTCTACTAAAACATACACACATACACGCCACCCATATCCATTGTATTCAAATGTGACGATCATAATGTTGCAAACAGACAAAACTTTTTCTGAAAATAACCACAAAAACAATTTAATAATTTATAAGTGCAGAACGAGTAAAACATAAGAAATGCAACGAATATGAACGGTATTTGAGTATAAAATCCGTCGAATAATGTACAAACAAAATGCATACGCATAAATGTAGCCAATTCAAGGCAATTGTGTGTCTGTGTTTGTGTATGTTTTCTTTATTTGAAATGGAACGAAAAATGCATGCAACGGCGAGCTCAAAATGTAATTAAACGAGATTGACTCGAAATATTCCTTGTGTGTATCAAAGTCAGCGACTTGGAAAACAAAACAGAAAAATAAAATCTAAAGGAAAATACGGAAAGAGAAAAAGAAAGATAGAGAGAGAGAAAGAGAGAGAAAGAGATGGGAAGAGAGAGGAAGAGAGAGAAAGAGAGAGAGAGAGAGAGAGAGAGAGGGGAAGAAAGAGAAAGAGAGAAAGATGAAAGAAAGAGAGAAATAAAAAACCAAAAACAATTCTCGAATGATCTCAAATAAATATTAAGTAAACAACATTGTTTCATTCTACGCTCTACTAAATGCAGCGGTATTATACACGCGACAACACCCAGATTCTGTCCAGACAATTTATATGATAGGAAAACAAATGCACAACACATGTACAATAAACAAAGCAAAGACTGTTGTAAAGAGTAACAAAAAACACGACAACAACAACAACAACAATAACCACAACAACGAGCATCGTCAAATCATCGTTGCATTCCAAATATTTGTAGCTGTTCCGATAAAAATAGATTTGCAATTGTATCATTATTCGAGTCAAATTTGGTCAGTTTGTTATTTAATCGCACAAAATAATTGCATATAAATGCGCAAGTTTGCAATACATTCAATGCAACATGGAAAAATCAACTTTTGTTTTGAAGATGAGATCAAAATCAGCGAAAGATCAACTTAAATATTTTTTTTGGTTCCGTTGTTTGTATTGAAACCATTCATTTCAACTCATCCTACCATTTCGTTGTCTTTGGGTTTTTTCCTCCCCCTCTCTCTCTCTCTCTCTTTCTCTCTTTTCTTGATTTGTTGCCTGTATCAAACGATGAATTTAAAAATGATATTCAATATGTAATGCTAGTCTCTCAAAAACAATATCGACTTAAAATCACAGTATATTCATCATGCATTCCAGTTCGTATATTATTATTGTGGATGGGCATGTTATAGAATCAAGCAAACGGCACTGTGCAAAGGAATATATAAAACTTGTAAAAGACGTATATGATAACGGCCAAATATTCAATGTCGACACACACACACACACTCAGGGAGAGACACCCAAAGAGAGGAATAGCATGTACGCGTAAGCCAACGTTCAAGTGAAAGATTTTTACTTTAGAAATCGTGGGAAGCCAGAGTGAAAAGAATGAGAATAAGAAGAAGAAATCTGTCGACGAAAATTATATCTAATTTTATATCGTTTACTTTTCGTTAAAGGTTTATGATCGCGCGAGCGGTCGCTCATATTGGCCGTTAAATGATTTGTGTGTGCGTGCGCGTGTGCGTGTGTGTGTGTGTGTGTGTGTGTGTGTTTGGTTGTCGCCATGCACCTCGAACACCAAAATTATTTCTTTTATTTCATCGAATGGATCCTGATTACATTACGTGGCGCACGTACAAAAAGAGAAACAAAAACAATACAACAACTGATTGTATGTATTCCTGTTTTATGTTTATGAGTGACTATGTTGTTCTTGTGATTATTATTGTGTTTCTTTTCTTCTTGAAGTTTTCCTCTTGAAAAAAATAAATATATATAAATTATTCCATAATGAACAAGTATCTGCGTTCATACGCAAGCAACGTAGTGGTTTTGATAATCGGTTTTGAGGAACGTAATCAAGCTGTGTTAGCGAATTCGCTTCAATACAAACTGATGAAATGAAACGAATTGAAATTCTTGCGGTTGCATTCATGAAAAAAAACCCACATTCTCAACACTATTACAAGAGTCTCTTCAATCCAATAGATATTCATTTTATGTAAGATGAAAACAGTTTGATGTGAGAGAAAGACTGTGATTTGGATTTTTCACTTATAGTCGCATACCCGATTCTTATATTGTATTGAATCAGCACGAAGTGGAAGAAAGAGAAAAAAAAAAATGGTCAAACCACCGTGAATGATGTACAATGTCTGTGTATATTGCGAGTTGATTGTGGAACGGCGAAAGGCTCACGCGTTTGATTTAAAAAAAAAAAAAAAATGTCAGTAAAACTGTTAAAACGTTAACACATGCATAGCGCTCAGAAACGCACATACGACTAACCAACACACGCATCGATACTCGGTTTTCTCGTTACATTTTTTTTTTTTCACAACTGATTTTGTTCCGAACTTCGCATTGAGCTCTCTCGTCGGGGGTTGTCGCCATCAGCCTAACCGCATCGTTGGATCAATTCAACAACTCCAACATCGAATAACGAACTTTTTAACGTTGGTCTCTCTCTCTCTCTCTCTCTCTCTCTCTCTCTCTCCCTTTCGCCGCTCTGTATCTCACGCAGTTAGTGTTCACATTATTCGTTGTGTGTGACTATTATTTCATTCTCTGTCTTCAATGCATTTCATTTATTATGAAATATGACCGTTACGAACATTTGAAGTTCTTGGACGGTTTTCTTTTCTTTTCGTTCAATTTCATTATGTTTTTAGGCTTCTCCATTGCCACATTATTCAAGTCAACTGTTAATTTCCCAGCATCATTCGGCGATATGATTTTTTTTTTTTATTTGCGTTGGTATGCGCGACTAATGAATTTTCTCCTTCTTTTTCGTTCATTTCTCTCCCACTCTACTCTTTGACATTTTGTTTATGTGCGAACATAATTTTAAGCAATTTTTCGATAAATTATCGTTGATAAAAAAAAAAAACAAGTTGATTGTTATCCTTTGTTCCGTCCAAATGTATTGCACTTGATTTTCAAGATCTTTCTTTTTATTTCGTTTTTTCTCTCTCTCTCTTATCTTTTTCTCTCGCTCTCGCTCTCTTTTTTCAATCAAAGAAGCCAAGAACAATGTAAGAAGACGAAATAAATTTAGTTTCAAGTTCATTATTTTCATTGTTTATGATATTCAAACGATCCAACGAAACACGAGGGAAAAACAACAACAAAATCCAGTTAAGTGAAATGTTCAATACCATGTACTTCAACTGAAAGATTTCAGATAAATTCAAAAATTTGAATTATTAAGAAAACATTACCATAACAAGAAAATTTTAAAAATAAATGAAGAAGAAAAACGATAAGAAGCGAATATGCATTTAGAATAATGAGGTCCATTGATGAATGCAGCCTTTCGAAAGTCAATTCAAAAACAATTACATCATATGTATTCGAAGGTTGTGGTTGGTCATACAGTTTCGTCTACCCATTTGTTGGCCATTTTCCAATCCAATGCCATGGGAAATGGAGCGTTAATTTTCCGGTTAATGCATTATCTTTCTCTCTTTCTCTCTTTCTCTCTTTCTTTCTTTCTCTCTTTCTCTCTTTCTCTCTCTCTCTCTCTCTATCTCTTTCTCTCCGTCTATCTTTACCTTTTTCTTTCTCGCATCTACATTTATTTAACGACCAAATGTCAAAATAACAAGTTTCAAGCGACTTTTTTGTTCGCACATTTGATGAATGGATTTGTGAGTGTTTTTTCCATCAATTTCATCAATGATCGTTGGTATTTGAACCGAAAACCGGATTATTTGAAATTGTTCGTTACACATTAATACATAACTTGACAATATGTGGTGGTGGTGGTGGTGGCGGCGGCATATACGAAAAAAAAAAGACCAAGAGACAGAGAGACACATAGAGAGAAATTTAATGAATTTATGGCAGAAAAGAGATTTGCTAAAATAAGGCGCTTCATTTTGCTGATGAGAGAACACCCGTGTGAATTCTAAACGATGTTTGCATTTGCGTAAATTCATTCCGTGTTTGTGATAAGCTCTATTAAGAGAACCACTTTGACAAGAAAAAGAAACCAATTTTGTTGTTGTTGTTGTTGTTGTTTCACATCAGTGCTTGTGTTCTCCACTCTGGATTCCATCTCATGTTGCCTACCAAGTCCCAAAATTATCAACGAAAGACAAGATCCAAGTATCGTTTCTGATAAATTCATTTGTCATATTGCTTTGGTTGCCTTTCATCAAACGAAGTGAAAAAACTGAATCGAATTAAAATTAGCAACGATTTGAATACATTAGATATCAAATGACCATTGATCATATCATACGCAACAACAATACTAAATATAGTTACGCCAGAACGATGCGTGAAATAAGTCACAAAAAAAAAAAAAAAAAAAAAAAAAAGATATGTGATGACTTACCGAATACAAAATATGCAAATCGCCCAAAATGCGACAATATGTGAGCGGTAATAAAAGAAAAGAGAAAACAAAAACGAAGAAGAAGGAAAAAAAGAAATAAAAAAAAAATAAAAAAAAAAATAAAAAAAAAAATGCCGAAGCAAAATGCTATTTCTTCTGTTCGACACATATTTATGTTAAGTCGATCAAATCGATTTTTAACCAAAGAGATTATATTTAAAAATGTCGCAAATAGAACAAATCTCTTTTATTTGCCATTTCTAATTTGGTTTTGTGTTTGCTTTTTGATTGGTGTGATCGAAATATTTCAGAATGAAACTGAGTAATTGAGCCGGATTTGTAGATGAAGCAAAATTTATTTTTACTCATCGAATATATTCCATTCTCTTTTATTCATTTTTCGCCCTTGATTCTCTATCTCCCTTCCCAACTGTCTAACTTGCTCGAACTCTTTTCTTCTCTTCCGACTCCAAAATATGAAATAAAATGAATTTAAAAAAAAAAAAAAAAAAAAAGAAAGAAAAAGAATAAAGAATCAAATTGATCAATTGAGTTGAACAAAAATTTCACAAAATCTTTGGTCATATTAGTATAGTAGCCGAAGCGGTCACCGCTTCGTTATTCGTTAAATGCTCGTATAAAAAGAAAACGAAAACATTTCCATATGAGAGACGGCTACGCAACTCTTACGCTATACCATATGAAATTTAAAGGGACAACCGAATCAAACAAGAAGAACGCACACCAAAACACACACACACACACACACACACACACACACACACAAAACTTGTTGTCGCCCGGTTAGACATTTTTAAATCGCTTCACATGAAAAGAATCGCAAACAATACATAAACGGCTATCGCATATATAGCAATGTATTTTATATGCAAACACTTGCGTTTCCACGGCACACACCACAGATAAACCGGACCAAAAAAAGGAATGTACATGCAAACGGAACGCGCCAAGATTGAGAAGCAAACAAAAATACATTCATACATATGCATATATACACATATGCTACAAACAAAAGACACTGATGGAAAATCTTCTTGAGCATATTCACTGATGCCGATGTGGTTGTTGTTGTTGTTGTTGTTGTTGGTGTCATTGATATATTTCATCCACAAACGGCACCAAAACTCAAAGATAAGATATCTTTACACAGTACGGCGCATTTCTGCCATCAAAGGGAATATTCATATATTTAAGAATGGAATGGCGATGCGAAATGTACCATATGTGTGTGCACTGTGCACAAATACATCAGCGTTTTGTTCTTTTTGAACTTTTTCTTCTTATTATTATTCGCATAAAACAGCAAATTTACGAAGCAAACGCGCGCTGACTGCCTATCGTATACAAAATGAACGTATGACAATACACTGATTTACATTTGTGATGCAATAAACGCACACAAATCGATGTCTTTATGTTTGTGTGTATGAAGTGAACTGATTTGGCGGGAAAACCGTTTTCGCGCTTTCACGACCAACCAAAAAAAAAAAAAAAAAAGCGCCAAAACTTGTTGCTGCAATCAAGTTGAATTCCAATGAAAACGCCATTTGATGATAACATTTGAAATTGACAAAACGAATACGAAACACTAAATGTTTGCTATTTCAAACTGTCATTTGATGTAATCTATCGTTCTAATTGAATGGCATCATTTCTCGCAACACATACACACAAAATCTGTTGATCATTAATTATCATTTGATAACGATAACGATAATTAACTGAATGTTTTAATAATTTTACTTAATTAATTCAAAATTAAAACAAAAAAATAGAAGAAGAATTTCGTTGAAGAGATCGGTTTTTTTTTTTTTTTTTTTTTTTGAAAACTAATGAAAGTTTTTTTTGTGATAAAAACGTGCGCCACAATTCATTTGCATATCATTTACTTATGAATTGACACTAAAGAATTCCATCGAAAATGATATTCGTGTGGCTATTTATATGCATGTCATTTTCAAACCATTTTGGCGGCACGCTGTTTTCATTCTATCTTCAAATTCTATATCGTTTCTTTCTTATTCTATCACAAATATTTTTCATTCTATCTGTTCATTTCAACTGTCAAATCAAATCCGATATAATTGTACGGCTATTAATGTCGGTGGCATTGACAAGTAGTCGCGAACTTTAAAAATCGAAATTGTTTATGCTCATCTGTATTGTGACAGAATGACACGTTGAAAGAATATCATTATAATTCATAAAAAAAGAAAGAAAAAAAAATACAAAAAAATACAAAAAAAGAATGGATCATAAAATACAATCACAAAAGAACGATGAACTATACACGCTCAAAATGACTATCTTACGCAGATTTATGCCAATAAATTATCGCATCAAATTCCACTGAATGACTTTGCTCATCCAATCACATATAAATGTAATAAAATATATTATCATGTTTTATTTGACGCTGTGTCTTTCTTTTTTTGTTTCTGTTTAAAGGAAATGAATTGAAATATTCATTTGGTGACAATCAGAATATTTGAACGTGAGAAAGCAGCTCAAATTGATGGTGATATGAAGTGAAATAATAAACGGCAAATTATGATATTTTTAACACAAAATATTATGCTTAAGCGCCGACATTCGCTCACAAATCACTGACTCATTTTCTCTCATTATTTTTATGCATCAAAAAAAAAAAAAAAAAAAAAAAGAAAAAAAAAACTACAGCATTTGTTGACGTAATTAAGAGACAATTAAGCATTTAATGCTAGAATTATTGCTGAAACAGCAAATAGAGTATGGTATGGAGTCAAAATATATAAGTTTTTTTTTTTTGTTTCCTCATCTTTTTTCGACTTCACTCTTTAATTACACTGTGAATGCGCTTGTTAATAGCAAATATGTTAACCATTAGATTCCGTTGTAAAACAGAAACATTCACTTTGATGAATCAACTGTTTCTACTCCGAATTTCGTTGACATTTAAGACAAACAAATGTGCTTCTGTTTTGTTGTTGTTTTTGTCTTTTCGTTCATAAAATGAGTGATATTTGAATGCCAACAACCTCGGAATTAAACAACCACAACAAAAACAACAACAAAAAACAACTGTTACATGAGAAAAATAATACTCAATGTGATTTACCCCCAACGCACTCAAGATTCATTGAACTCCCTCAGTTTAGTAAATGTGATAGGAAAAAAACATAACCGAAATTATGCGTATGTGTGTGCGTGTGTGTGTGTGTGTGTGTGTGTGTGTGTGCGTGTGTGTGTGCGTGTGTGTGTATTGTTGTTGCTTCTGTTGAAATTTTCTCATGAGTTTTGTGACCTCTTACAAAGCAGCCTTTTTCAATTAAGCCACGAATAATTATTTCCATGCTTTAGGCACAATTCGAGGATTTTCATATAATAATTCAGTTTGAAAGGCTTACTACTTCAAAATAGTTACGCGGCAAATAATCTTTCACTCTTGTTCTCCATTTCTCTGTTCACTTTCCAAAATCAAGGACTTTTATCAAAATAAATTAAAAGGCAACCGCCCTTTTTCCACTGAATTCGATGCATTCTCTTTTTCCATGTTTAAAATTTAAATCCACAATCGAAATGCTTTTGTTTGTTCGCTGATCAAAAGCAACAATACATTGATCATGCTCAATGGTCAAGATCAATTCGCCCAAAACTAATTGTCCTTTAAATAAAATTAAATGTTAAAAAATCGAATAGAATGATTTTGTGTTATTTTTCTTCCCATTTTTTTTTTTTTCTTCATCTTTATTGTTTGACGTTGCCGTTCTTCGAAATCGATTATCGAACAAAAATCATTGAGGAAAAATGATGATTTTTCCCTTTGAAAGATGAAATGAAGAGAAAAAAAAATTGGCTGAAAAGAACATTGATATTTTTGTTGTTGTTGTTCTTGAAGAAAACTTCAAGAGAAAGAAAAAGAAACATAGAAATTAAATGAAATGTTTCATTGGGCATTTCGAGCCTCTTATTCTATATTTTTGCGATTAGAGAGGCCGAACGTCGATAGAACAAAAATGGGAGATGTAAAGAATGAAAAAAAATATATATATATAGACGAAAACTGGGCTCCATTGTGTGTAGGCGATTTTTATTTTCATCGGTTAAAAAGTAAATCACAAGTCGTCAGTGGAATGTTATCTTGATGTCGAGATTCGGTTCCCATGGCCTTTAAAATGGCAGTGAAAAGCGTGTGACATACAAACACACACACACACACACACACACCGTTATGCAATATTTTTGTCTCTGGTCCTATTATTCTCGGCACAATTTTTATTTTCTTCTGCATTTTCATTGTGTCATCATTGCATAAAGCAGTTCAGCAAAATGAAAAAGATGACAATATCAAGAAATGTAGAAATTTTTTTTTTTTTTGAGTTAGATAGAGAAAGAGAGAAAAACACCGCACTGAACAACAATGATAATAGCACAAAAACGATTCAAGTGTATGTCCTATTTGAAAGACTTGGGCAACAGGCTCCGGTGTATTGTGTTTTGTTGATATGAATACAATAATTTTGTGTAATTCTTCGGCTCAAGTACATCTAATAATTGTGTGTCATTTTTATCTCATGTCGTTCATTCTTCTGTATTTCTTGTGTTGCCTTTATATATATATATATTTCGGCTGCCCAAACTGTTGTTGTTGTTATTGCTGCTGCTGCCTTTTTTCGGTTGCGATCATGTTTAGCATGCGTTGTAATACTGCATTTGTGTTTGCGTGGTGAATTGGCAATTGTGCAAAATGCGTTGTCAAACAAGACAATTTATGTGCCATTAACGGCGACTTGCCATTGTTCCATCGATTGTTGATTGCTCTTTTCTCATTCTTCAAATTTTTTTCCCTTGCTTCACATCATTAGTTCTTCTTCTTTTTTTGTTTTTTTTTTATTCTTTCTTGACATTTATTTCGAATGAAAAAAAAAGGAGAAAAAATCAACGCGGATTCGTTTTTGAACTTTACAATTGAATTCGTTTAAATTGCCTGCGATTGTATTCACTCTCCTGGGGATGCCTTCTTTTTTATTCTTACTTTGGCTTCGCTTTGCTATTGTCGATTAAATAATTCGATAAAATATTACCCTGAGAATATAAAGATTGGCACGCAATTATGTTATGGTTGTGAAAAGTGGCCAATAAAAATATTTTGGTTGAATCGGATTAGGTGAATTTGATGGACGATCATTTGTGCTTTCTTTTTCGCACATTGACATTAATTTGAATTTATTGATTGGAAATGAAAAGATTGAATGGATTTTGGCATTGAGCCAAACACTCAACTGAAAAGACGGATTATCTTGAACAAGGACAATTCAATTGCATACAATGTAACACGGAACATTATTCATTGTATGTTTCAAGTGTACATTGAATAATATATTTATATATATATTGTTTGATAGAGTTAATATGGCGGTAAAACGCCTTTTAACCCCTTTGATCAATCAATGTTTCGATGCTTATCGAATTTGATCGATTCAAAAATAATGATTGTATTAGCAAAATTAATTTTTAATTCATCAATATATTTATTGGTTATTTTATGTAAATCATTAAACATAATCATCAATAATGTACCACAAAATGTTTTTATAACAGACCTATCTATAATCTTATACAGACCAAAAAAACTATCGTATTTTATTCGTCACGTTTAATAAAATTTGAATGAAATCATAATCAAAACATATTTATTGGCCAGATTATATTCAAATGAAGTGGGAGTTGGTAGATACGATGAATTCCATTATGATTTGTTTTTCATTCAAAACGACGCCTATTTTATATTTGACAATTATCAAGATTGTGGGAAAATAAATCTTTTGATCGAATTCGAAATCGAATTTTTGAACTGAAATTGTGCAATATCGAGAAAATGATATAATAATAAAATTGATCATTCATTATTTAATTCAAATAATGAATGAAATAAAGTAGAAAATTCAGTTCCGCAATAACATTTCAAAAGATACTTTTGTATAATATTCGCTATAAATCGTTTGGGGATGAATTTGCAAAAAAAAAAGAAAAAAACATTAAGCGGTGGCCCATTCATCAAAGAGAGGAAGCATCGTCAGGTCAGTAAAAGAATTTGTCAGGAAATTGCAAGAAATTTTACGTATACCAATTTTCTAAATCATTTTGATTGCAATCAATGATATTCCATGAATTCGATCCACCGACAAAGACCCGAATCAAGAATATAAAAATTCTCTATTTTCCGTCCATTCATTCGCTGCTTTACTAATTGTACTGTCAATCGCAAATAAATGGGTGTGTATTTTTATTTTTTTTTTTTTTTTTTTTTTTTTTTTTTTGGCATTGCGGATTTGTGAAAAGAATAAAATGTCATACCTACTGAAAATTACAACACAACCGCTTTGATAACAAAAGACAAATTTCATAGATCCGAATACACAAATAGATATGATTTGCCAATTGACAATCTATACGAATCATCGTTGCATTCGATTGAATACTGTTAAACGATTGGTACCACAATTTTCTCATGGATTCTTTAAGCATACAAGTGCTTTGAAAAAAATAAAATCAATTGAAAGAAAAATGAAAATTTAGAGACCAAGACAGCGCAAGGTGCAAAATTTTTTCGAAATCAAAAGAATTGTTTGATTCACTTAAATAGCCTAAACAAGTTCCAGAAATTCAATCGTTGAAACTGCGTCAGAAATCTGTGAGAACTAAAACGATTCGAAATAAAAAAAAAAAAAAAAAAAAAAAAACAAAAATCATTTTCACAAAAAGACAGAGAGAAAAATTTGATAGAAAAAAAAAAGAGAATGAAAAGCAAAACAACAACAAAAATCATATGATCGATATTTTAAAAAATTGTCCTTCTCCATCTCTGCCTTCTCAAGCACATTATTTATATGCCTTTGTTTTGGCGATACCTGGCCAAACTCTTCTCAATCCATGCTCCAAGAAATTTTGCATCTCTGTCTTGCTCAAATGGTCCAAGTTATAGCAAGTGGCATAAATAAACAACAATCAAAGATTAAAGAGAGAAAGAGAGAGAGAGAGAGAGAGAGAGAGAGAGAGAGTGAAAGAGAAAGGGAGATAGAGGGAAAAAACAAATAAAAATCGATTGCTGAAAATCATTTCATGCCCAACGAATGGATGGAAAAGATGAACAAGAAACACACACATACATTTGCGCAGATCAAAATGTAAACCATTGCTAAATGAACTTAAACTGTCGAAAATACCCATTGAAAACGGTATATGTGTATTTTCGCGCCTTTTTTTTCTGGCCTTTTAAAGCCGCACGCTTACCAACCATCATTTCTATGTGCTGGTTTGAAAACGCAATGGAAAATAGACAGAGACAGACGTAAAAGAAAACGGTTTCGAATGGTCTTTTATCGTCGTTCATTCTTTGTATACCGAAAATATAACCAGAAAAATAAGAAGAAGAAGAAGAAGAAGGGAAAAAAGATCCGTTTACTGGGCTTCGAAATGATAACATGACGTTTGAGATTTTTTTTTTTTTTTTTTTGTAAAAAATTGAGCTACCTGCCATCTCATTCACAAACACAACAAAACATATGATTTTTTTTCTTCTCTTGTCTCTAATTCTTGTTCTCATTTTAGTCTCTATTAATCAATGCATGTGAACGTTAACGGTCATATCAGTCTATACATTATTCGACATTTTTATTTGCTTAGTGATTTTGCTGTTTCTATCGTATTGCCCATGTATCGGCATCGAATCAGCTGATTGAAATCGACTCAACTTTAGATAACATTCTTATTTCTCTTTATTTCTCCAACGTTTTTTTTTTTTTTTTTTTTTTTTTTGTTGAGCAATCGATTTGCTTCAAATGGACTCCGATTACAATATGATAGATTTTGTATTCACTAAATAAAGCAAAAAGATAAGAACAAAATGAAAATTGCGCGCATGCAACTTAAGAATAAAATGAATTTCGATAACACAATACTTATTTTCTTTCATACATGTCGCTTTTGACAAGACAAAATATAAGAATTGCAATCAATGGCAAATTTTCTATCGAAATGAAAAGTGTTGAAAATGCGGTTCGTCATTATGAATGAATGAATGAATGTCAAGAGAAAATATTCGTTGGATAAGCATTCATTGAATTTTAAGCAATTGAAATTACTCTTCAATTTCAATTGTGCACTTGATGACAATTAACTTATTGAATATTTTGTTCGAAATCGGTTTTGTGTCATTGCATTTTCACTTTGTTGTTGTTGTCTTCATTGTTTTGCTATAAACTTAAACTTTTTTTCTTCTTGAATTTTTTGATGATTTTCGTTGTACTACCTGCTTCGTTGATTTTTTTTTTTTACTCATCTCGCAACCGCAAATACATAAGAATTGCATTGATTTTGGTTGATAGAAACGCCGACACACAGAGACAACACAAAAAATGTAAAGAAGAGAAAAAAACAAAAAAAAAAAAGAAAATTATATTGAATGCTAAAGAATATGCGCGCTTAAAGAAATGCTTGAAACATCCAAAACAAAGATATTTCGAGAGCAAAGCAAAAGAAATGTAATAAATGTTAAGCAACACTATACAATATAAATGATACAAAAAAGGTCACAATGCAGAATATAAATAAATAAAAAAAAAAAAAAAATGAAAAGAGTATTGTAAAGTGGAATCGAGTTGAATGCATAAAGTGTATTGGTTGATCATTGATCAGTTAGATACGGTTTGTGCGTATACGTGTGCATGCGCATATTCACGCGCTGCATCAAAATATCAGAAATGCAAGTGTGTGTTTATTGATAGCCACATTGTTTCGAAATGCTGATTCTAAGAATCTTAAAATCCGTCCAATATTATTAATTGTACAATTAAAGTGATCAATTTTCTATTTGAAAATCTTAATGTTAGCCTGCCACAGACTCATTAGGATACTCAATAAGTGTTCTTTGCCACACAATTCTAGGCATTCACATGAACAATCCAAAAAGTGGGTTAAAACAACAACAACATTCAATCGAAATCGTCTTTGTTCATTGTGTTCTAAACCCTAATAAAAGTAATAATTTTTTTTTTCATCATTTTTCAATGCAATTTAGCAAATGATTTCGAATGAAAAAAGTGTGCATGGTATATTGACTAGCAAACAAGAACGATGTAATCATTTGGGGCGGTAAATGGTCAAAAGCATGTTATTATTTCGATTGATCTACAATGAATTCAATCCACACATTATGAGAGGTGTGATGAACTTGTTGTTTTTTCATTCCAAGAACGAGAATAAGAAAAAAAAAACAACAACAATCAATAAATTCTGATAAATCAAAATCGATCCAAAAATTTACTAACAAATAAATGCACTTTCCACAGTGATGTATACAGTTTGATGTTTTTGGTTGGCTGACGATGCATTTTGAGTAATGTTTACGATAACAAATTTACAGAGTTGCGCATAATTATTGTGTTGATGTTCACTAGCATAATTATCATGATGATCGAGTTCGTGAACTTTTGATTTTTTTTTTACCTTCGCTTCGAATTGTCATCAACATGTAAAATGTGAATTCAGGCTTGCCAATCATGAAAACTTGTTTTTTGTCGCAAATCTTAATAGGATATTGTATAAAATGAACTAGATAAGAACTAAAATCTTTAACTTAACACAGTTGAAATCATCTTGAGCACATTTAAGTATCATCTTTAACACGGCATATAGACAATTGTGCAGACATACAGCGGACGAGATAATCAGAAACAATTTACGTCCGTTTGTCGATTTGACTGGTCGAATTTTAAAACATGAAAGCAATGAACAAAAATGAGAGAGAGAGAGAGAGAGAGAGAGAAGATAGAGCGAGAACGAAAGAAAGATAGAACGAGAGGGAGAGAGAGAGATAGAGAAAGCGAGAGAAAGAAAGAGCGAAAGAAAGAGCGAAAGAGAAAGATAGAGATAGAGAGATCGAAAGAAAGAAAGAGAAAGACTAACAAATTGAAACCGCAATGCGAATCTGATATACTTTAGTTGGGTAAGAACCATATTCAGTCTAAAAGTTTTCATGAATAATCTGAGTGAAATCTGTAACGGTTTTCATTACAAAAACGTGTCGTTGTTCATCAAACCGAAAGAAAATGAAAACTAGCCTGAAAATTGTCGTTTGCAATCTGATGAAGGTTAGAAGAGTGAGAGCGAGTGAAAAAAAAAATATAAATCGTTTCGGTTCAAAGGCTGACTTCGAAGTCGGCTGATGGGATGATCAGTATGCATTATGCAATGAAATTTATAATAATTCACGTCATTACACGATTTATTCAGTGAATTCAGCAAGAAGATTCATGTATGGGACCCTTTTCTTTCCTTCCAAGACATTCGATTCGATGTTGTATTGAAATTGACGATCTAAATGTGTGTGTGTTGTGTGTGTGTGTGTGTAAGCGAATATTCGAAAATGTTGACGGTAGTCAATAAATCGGTTGGCACAAAAAGCGAAAAAAAAATTTCTTTCCATTCGACGATTCGATGGGTTTTTTTTTTTTTTTTTTTTTTTTGAATTAAACATTGAAAGGAATATTTTGATATTTGAAAAGGGGTTCCCAAACCGGACCCATTTTCGTGTTCATCACGTATTTATTTTTCGCCGGTGCGGAACCATTAGGCAAATGATGTAACAAACATCAAAGTATATGCATTGCCACAATATATCTTGTCTACCTAAACTATGAAACCTGATTGCAACCCAATCCGAAAATAATGTTTAATATTTTTAATTCAATCAATTAGATAAGAACGGGCAATATCAACATTTTATTCTACTATATGTTGAGAGAGAAACAGCACACCGGTTTCACTCTGAATCGACCTTTTAGTTCAACGTTATTTTCTTCAATTTAATTTGAAACTTCAATTGTTTGCCGAATGTAATGCCACTTTTCTGCAGAGATCCTTTTTTTATTTATAAAAATTGACATGATATAGTCTAGGCCATTTGATAATCCTTGAAATGGGACAGAGTTGCTAATGGCCAAGAGAAAGATATATATTAAGGGAAAGAGAAAAAGGCAGGAAAAGCGAGAGTGAGAGACAGAGATAGAGAGAGAGAGAGAGAGAGCGAGAGAGAGCGAGAAAGAGAGAGAGAGGGAGAAAGAGAGAGAGAAAGATAAAGAAAGAGATAAAAAGAACGGTGCAAGAGATGGGTCATGTGAATCTTGAGAGAATGTCATCTCAAATCCGTCATTTCAAATTGTCATTGCAAATGATGTCGGCATCGACTTTATACATTTCTTATAAATACATTTATTTTTCCCTTTTCTGTTTGCATCTCAGTTAAATGTCAGATTTTTTAGAGAGCGAAAAAGAAGTAGAACAAATATTGCGATGATCAACACAGACTGGAAAATTGATGGCAATTTTTAAAATTCAGAAGAACCATTCGTTTGTTTTCAAAGGTGATCGCAATTTTGATCGGCCATCACCAAATAAATGAACGAAATTTCGAGTAAACACGGACAGAACACAGAAAAGTGAAGAAAGATTAAGCGAAAAAAAATGAGCTCGTTCGCACGTCGAAAGAATTTGTGAACATAAAAAAAAAAAAAAAAAAATGGCAACAACAACACAAAACCCAGAGACCAAATTCTAAACCAGTCTTGTTTCGCTAAAATAAAAACTCTAATGCTCCAATCATATGTTTTCCCGCGCATTTTATATGTTTTTTGACCTCAACCACTGCTCAGCTTGGTTCACTTTAGTGTGCCGATTTGTGACACGATTCAATATTATATTGTAGCCAACGCTCAACAATTATCGCTCTGAATGTGACCAATCGGCCAATTTTCAGTCGATCGAAACAGTAAACTTATATTTATTGTTCGGAATATAAGCGACTTTTCAAATGTCACTTAATAAAATCAACAATAAGAAAATAGATGGTTCGAATTGTTGACGATGTTTGCAAAAAAAAAAAAAAAAAAAAAAAAAATCAACAACAACACCAAAGTACGCACACTAATTGAGTTGGCAAAAAAAAGCCTGGGAATTTAGTGCAATAAACTGGGAGCCTGACCTATTTCGATTACACGCTTTATTACGGAGAACCAAACAATCATCCATAGATACATAGATTTTTTTTCGCATCGCAAGAAAAACAAAAAAACTCCATTAAGTAACATTTTTCAGGTATTTCTATTATATTGTTTTTTTTTTTTTTTTTTTTTTTTGCAAAATTCAGGACATTACAAAGTTCTGTTAGTCATTTCAATTTGTTCACTTTGTTTTTGTTGCAATAAATCAATACAATTTTGTCGTTTTTTGTTGCAAAAAAAAAAAAAAAAAGGTTTTGCCATTAAGTGCAAATAAATAAATAACGAATCGTGAAATGGGAAAAAACCAAGACAAACTGTTCTCCAGTTTATTGCCATTGTGTGCAAAAATTTGGAAAAATAGGTTTTGGTTTTGTAAACAATACCGTGATACACTTAAACAAGAGGCCTGGATAGACTGAGAGTGGAATTTTTTTTTTTCTTTTTTTTTTCATTTGTAGGTCAGTGAGACATAGGTAAAGTGCTGGCGCACAAGTGACAATATAATTAGACTGTTTGCAATTGCCTTTTTGCAAGCAATTTGAATGCATTTTATGGCGATGGAAAAACAAATGGTTAGAAATTTGTGTTTCTTTTATTTTTGACAATAGACTGAAAATATCAATAGATATTCGCAAAAACAATGAAGATGTACAAAGGTTCTGAGATTGAGCCAATTGTTTTGGTGAAATGTTTTATTGGAACATTGGTTTTGCTACTGCCATAATAAACAATATCTTTGAATATCCAAAAATAACAAATATTTGCAGATCTTTCTTTGCAAGATTTACATATTTAATGAAACCATTGTTTTCATTGATATTGTTTCTTGTTCCTCAGGCGTGTCTTGTTTTTTTTTTTTTTAAGATTGTCCTGTGCTCATCAAGCGCATCTTTTGTTCTATCATTTTTTTTTTTTTTTTGTCCATGCATAAATTTGTTGAAATTATTGCAGTCTGAATTGTTTTGGTGCAATTTTCAAAGTTGTCTTGGTGCATTTCGACCAAGGCGATGAAACGAGATGCAAATAGTGCCTACTACGCGCCCGAATGTGCTCTCGGTAGCACGAATATGTGTTCTTAGTGATACAAACGAACACGTAGTAGGCACTACATGCAACTTGTTTCATCGCCTTGATTTCGACTGATGGTTTTTTTTCATTTTCTACTCAAAATAGCATTTATGAACAAATGAGATGGATTTTGTCATATCCACGAAGAGACAACAAAACTTATTTTGTAAGGTTTTATTGCACGAAGAGAGAGAGATGCATATATACAAGTATGTATTTGCATGTCTTTCTCTTGAATGAAAAAACCTTACAAAATGAGTTTTGTCGTCTCTTCGTGGTCATATCGTTTCAGAGAAACTCTTATGAAACAGTTCCAGAATAGATCACAGTCGCCCCAAAGTCGATAGAAAAAAAAAAAACATTCAATCGACTCGTTAAAATTGAAAATTGAAATTCGTCACAGCAAATGTTTCAAATACATAATCGTTTGAAGCGGCGCTAGCGCAAATTTCAATAAACCAAATTGGACGCGTTCATTCATTGTTTCGTTCGCAATGATGGCGTAACAAATTGTAAATAGAAATACTGCTGGTAGTTCATATGATGATCATTTGTTTATGCTTGAACCGTTGCAATTGCAATCATTTAAACACTTTCTAAGCACTCATCTGTTTGGTTGTCGGTTGCGAAAAGAATTCGGATTTCTAGCGCATTTTTTTTTTATTCAACACTTTTTCTATGTATATGATAACAAAGAGAAATTTGTATCGGTCAATCGGTTGCACGACAGGGATGAAACAATGCAATGCACTTAACCGACTACCGCCAAAGACATACTCACACTCATGCATGATCACATAACAATAAATACATTGTGAAAGTGTTATGACATAGAAATAGAGTAGCACTTTTCTATTATACTTTCACTTCGTTGTCTTGAATTGTATGTAAAAAAGAAAAGGATCAAGTCTCTTGTGTAAGAATTGTACCGAATATTACCGCAATTGAAAGCGCAAAAAAAAAAAGTCAATTTTCGAAATAATGTGCAATTATTGTTCAACCGAACACAAAACTATGAAATGCATAGAATTTTCAAAAGATGTCAATCGATTTTATGATATTTTTTTTTTTCTTGAATGCATGTGGGTGGGTCAATACCTATCACCGTGTTTTTCTCTCCTCTTTTCAGTTTCTTGTTAAAAAAAAATACAGAAAAATAAAATAATAATTGTTCAATTGTTGATGACCATAATTGTTTATGGAAAAAAAAAAAAAAAAAAAAAATTAGAGAAAAGATCATCAAAAAACGGCTTTGATTTTTACAGTCCGAAGATCTATTCAAATTTAAATTGATCCTTTTTTGCAATTTTTAAATGTGAAACCATTGATCGGCAAAGTAAAGTCAATTCTACTTGAATAACAGCATTATGGAATTGACAACTTCAATTTCAATTGTAATTGAAAATCTAAGAATATATTTTGATCTTTTAAATGGAATTTTTGTTTTAATTCAAATGCAAATCTGGAAGAAAAAATCCTCTGAAGAATGAAGTATGTTTGAAAGGACAAAAATATTGAAGAAAAAAGAAAAAAAAAATGTATGAAAAATGAACAAATTTTATGAATTCTGTTATGTATTTGTTTTTTTTTTTTTTTTTTTATGTTACATCGAAATTTGAACCGAGTTCAACTCCAATTAAAATTCCAACGAAGTCCGCGATATCTAACTATTTACCAAACTAAAAAAACTATACACGTTACATCCTGATATCCGTTCACAGACGATCGTCAACATTGTAATATTTTCCATCCCAAAATCAACGATCTAGAGACAAAAAAAAAAGAAAGGAATCGTTTGTGTTTTTTTAAATCATCCGCATTCCAGAAATAATTTCAATTAATATTCTCATAAAGCACTTGTGGCGCCAAAAACGGTGATTTTTTTCACCTAGTTTTCCATGGTGCAAGTATAAAAGAAAGAAAAAAAAAACGTTTGTCTGCGCATCGGAAAAAAAAAATTGTTAGCTCCCATGCTCACGTATGAAACAAAATGAAAAACGACCGACATTCATTCATGTGCAATTCACCAAATGTCCTGGGCTCGATCATATTTTTTTTTTTTTTTTGTTCAATCACGAAATTTGGTACGTTGGCATGATTCCTCATAATTTTACAATTGATTGGAAACTGAAAAAAAAATGCACCAATAATGGCAAGAAAGAGACCGAAACGAATTCTTTGCATGAGTTTTTTTTTAACAGTATCAGACATTCCAATGAACTCGATTATTCGTAACGTACTAAGAAGTTCTAAATGCATATTCACATTGAAAACATAGGTACCGATTCGTTTGCGTTTGATGTGTGTGCAAAAAAAAAAAAAAAAAAAAAATATGGTTTCATATTACTTTTGATTTCTTTCCCTTTTTCCTATTTTATGTTCAAACCATTATGATCTCAATAGCAAAAACATTAACACACATACACAAATTAAAATTTGTTGTAATATTGTGCTGTGGGCAATCGTCAAATGTGTTGCATGTATCTGTGGCATTGATAATGTTTGTGTGTTCTTGTTGTACATCCGAGAAGTGAACTATTATATTCAAGCATAAATATTTTCAACTAATTCCTTCACATAATGTTGTGATTATATGATTTTGCTAGTTTTTTTTTTTTTTTCTTCTTTCCAGCAACTTGTTTTTTGTCTTGCCCGATCTAATTCAATGGATTTCGGTAGAGTTCAAATAGAGGTGTTCGATTCGGCATCAGGGCAATGCAAAGTTTTTTTTTTTTTTATTTCTCTCTCTATCTCTCCTCTTCATTCCATTTTGACTCTATTCCTTTCAATTTGTCTGCCATATCATTTTTTTTCATACACTTTTATATGAGATAATTGCTGGAATGCAGGAACTTGCAGTTCTGAGAAGTTTGACGGCATACTGATGTATCAGATGATTTGTGAAAATAAAGGATGTTGGCCATTGAACATTTCGGAAGCAGAAGTTATGCCATTTCATTGCGCCATTGAATTTTTTTTTTTTTTTTTTTTCGGAAAATTCCAAAACCTGATCGCATGGGAAATAAAACATTTGATACAATTGATTGGCAAAACAGTTTGGTCGATTACACTGTACACAATATTCATTAAAATGTTTTAGATTTATCCAAATGTGTCTCTTCATATTGAATTCCAACATTGTATTTCAAACTGAAATTTTTTGCCATTTGCTAATGAAAAACCAACATCAGAAATCACAAAATTCAGAAATGTCACAATGGGGATGTTCAAGGAATTTTAAATGTGCTACACATATGGCACACAGGCACTTGGCCAACTGCCTTTGGCTTCAATCATGCAGCTTTCTGTGCATCATTTCCTTTGCAAGCCTAATGTCTTTCGGAAAGGAAGTGTGCCAACTATGCTATTGTCTCAATGTTATTTTGAGAATTGGTTACATGCACAAAACACATGACATTAATATATCGAACAAGTCTATGGAATTTTCAACATTCTTTCTCTGTGAAATTGATGATTGAAATTGTTGAACTGATTTTATTTATTTTTTTTTTTTTTAAAGGCAAAACATCTCAGTATCGACAGCAAAACAAAACAAAACAAAACAAAAAATAATGAATGAGTTTTTACTCAAATATTTAGAGCAATTGTATTGAAAAACATTATTAAATATAAAATGTCCTTCGATTTTAGTTAAAAAATCAATAGAATTTCAAATGTGAATCACGATGGAAAATACACCTCTTTTGAATGTTTTTAACAGTTTCATTTATCTTTGCATTCATTTCTTACACAATAGTTTCGATTTTTTTTCCATTCATCGTTAAACACGAATGGCATTCAACTTGACGAATGCTAATGGTTAACACCTATCAGCAATACTTTGAACAAACATTTAAAAACAATCGATTTGTTTAGTAAATTTTGGCCCATTTGATGAGATGATTTTCATTCATAAAACTCTCAATGCATTGATTATGTTGAAAAATGTTTTGTCTCATTATATTTTGATTAATTGAAATGCTTCAATTCAGAGACTATTTCAATTTTTTTTTTTCCCAGACAAAAATGTCGTTGATTATTCTAAATTATCGATTGTTCCGAAGTATTTTCCTCAAGAAAGTATAAATTATTTTTTTTTTTTTTTTTAATGAAAATCTCTGAACAAACGTGGAATAATTTACACGATGTGATTTCAAACGAACATTAACTGTAATAGAGAACACAGTTTGTTTATTACACCCCATAATATTTAATGATTTTATACATTTAATCGGTGTAAGCAATCAGTTTTTCTCTCTCTCTCAAGTATTCACATTTTCCATTGAGATGTTGTGTTTTCAAAATAGTTTCAATAAAACAATGCACGGATATAAACAGGTCGTTTGATATTTTTGATGAAAAGGTTAAAAATCATAAAACCTTTATGGCAACTGTCATTGAATGTCCGAGCACAAAAGATAGCCGCTGAATACCCATAACCCATGTAAACAACATTCTATAAAACTGTTCCCTAAGCAACACCAACAACAACAACCAAACTAATGGAGAAAAAACGATACCCAAATTTATCACATTCAATTTTGAACATTCTATGTCTGTTTGAATTCCTCTTATTTCCGTAAGGAAAATTGTTTTTTTTTTTTTTTTTATAAAATTGCTCTACTATTGAAAGTATTTTGGTTAAAAAGCAACAACAACATATCAACATAAATTGTTTTATTTGTTCGTTTCTTTCAACAAAAATCTATTTGAATATTCGTGATTCTGTGATTCTCGTCTCTGTTTTTTTTTTGTTTTTATTTCCGTTCAGTTCGACCTCGTTCCTTTTCTAATGCTAAAATTACAATTAGTTGTAGAGTTGGTTGCCGCTTATTTTCTTCTCCCAGTCCATTTATCTCTTCATAATTCTTTACGTCCTTTACGATGCAACCTAATTAGATATTCTCAGTTGAGATGAAGTATGATGAAAGAAAAAACAGCGACACACATCAAATGAAAAAAAAAGCATATTTGTATTGGCTTGGTGGAAAGGATCGAAAAAAAGGCATAAAATTAAACACTAAAAAAAAAAAATGACGATGGAGAAGAAACTGAAAACATTTTTATTTAAGTGCATTTAACTTGGTCAAGCCATAATTTGTTCTCACGGCTCCGGTAACACGCGCATCCGAGTATGATAACGTGATTACGATGAGAGAAAGAGATAGTAAAGATGATGAAGAAAGAAGGCAGCGAACAAGAAGAAATGAGCGAGAGAGAACGAGAGAGAGAGAGAGAGGGAGGGAGAGACAAAGAGAAGGAGAGGGAGAGGGAGAGAGAGAGAGAGAGAGAAAGAGAAGCAGAGAGAGTGTGCATTAAATGACTGCAACAACAAAAATTCAAGTGCATCGAAAATGTATGCACAACAAGAAACGAACAGTGACGACCATAGAAAATAATCAATTGAACCGACCCGTCGAATCGTCCAGATCTCGAGGATTAAACATAACGATTTTTCGGACTTTGTTTCGCTCCCTCTCTCTCTCTCTCTCTCTCCCTTTTTCATTTTTCTTCTGCTTTATTTTCTTACACTCTTTGTATTCTTTTCGTTATTACGTTGGTTATTTTGTTTTTATCCTTTTCTCATTAACTCTTTCGCTCGGGCCGACGCACGACGAAAAGTGTATGGAAAAAAAGAAGAAATATCAACAAAAACAACAACAACGAAATGATGATGGCCAAGAAAAGAAAAGTCGAAAAGACATGAAATTTGATGGTTTCGTTTTGGTTTTTATTTGTTCAGTAATCACACATTCATCAAATAAATTGTGTTTGGTTGCCGTTGTTGTTGTCATTGTTGCTCTTTGGCATGTCATTCGCATGTTTCCACAGAAAGGATTAAATACAACAAATCGTATCATTTTCGGGCGGAATAAAATGAGAAATGGTATTGAGGTTTAATCTACATTTGAATATCTAACCAGCATCGAACTGCCAACATTTGAGTGCATTAGCCCCGTTGTCAGCATACAAAAAGCAAAAGAAAGGAAAAAAAAAAATAATAATAATTATCATTCGTTAAATTATTCAAATAGATGAAAACTATGTGTGTTTCGAATGAAGCACGAATGTGATTTGGGAAAATTGGTAATTGCTACAGTTTAACCGTTATTTTTCAGCAGCAAAACGTAAGAACCAGAATTTCATGCACATACCAAACTGGCATTGAAGCAAACATAAATCGTATCAGAGGTAAAAATCAAAGCTAAATATACCGTTTAGTGACAAAAAAAAAATGGCCTTTGGAAAATATTTCGTCGTTTTTTTTTCCTTCCTCTCTGTTTTCTTATTTGGCGATCTTGTTTTGAACGGTTACTATATCATTAAATACGTTGATTTTATGTTTTTGACTTGCGTTCGACCAGCAGTCAATAAAAAGTGCAGTCAAAAAATTGCGTTCGGACATTTTTCTCAACTTTTGTGCATTATTCTGAACGGCAAACAATTGATACGTGTACAAAAAAAAAAAACACGTTTTGCTCTTTGCAGTGCATACACATACACAAAAAAAAAACTATTACCAATTATAATGAGCTGTAATTGCTTGGTAAAAGCAATTGAAATTGAACGAAATGGCACGCAATTGCGCTTCAAGTGTTACAGCATGAAGTACGGAAGTCAAGTGCTTGCTCACAAAATTTAATTATTGGTCAAGTACAACCGAAAAAGAAAATGAGTACGTGACTGAGATTCATTGCTTTAATTTTCTTGGGCGAATTATTTTCTCTTTCTATCTTTCATTCTCTTGGTTTTCTTTATTTCTCTTTTTTGCTTTCTTCCATTCTCACTATCTATCTCGTTTTCGTCTCTTTCTCCTTGTGTCACATCTTTTTTCGTTGATTTCTGTCACTTATACCAACATCCACTTGTAATGTTATTTATGCAGTGGTGATTTTGCATGTAACGTTATATTGATTATTCATTTTATCATACCAATGGCAATGGCCACGTACGATGAATTCTAGCGAAAAACGAGAGAAAAAAAAAAAATAAAAGACAAGAATGGTTCAACGAAAAGAACTTGAAGCAATTTGATAATAATAATGTGATGTGAAAATATTTTTCCTGTTTGCAACAAATTGTTCCATAGTTGGAGAAAGAAAAAAACCCAAGAAAGACAATCACTTGACAAGAATTGATGGCGCACAAATGGGCTTTGATCCAAAATAGTAATCTCACCAAGAATTTTGCCCAGAAATAGAAAGAGGATTCCGATTTTCCATGGAAAACAATCGACCCACAAGAGATACGGTTCTTCCTTGATTCCAAGTATTTATTCGGTCGATCTTTATGAAGTACGTAAAGCCATGATTGTGAATTTTTTTTTTTTTTTTTATATATATGTTTCCTTCCATAATGTACAATAGGTTATCATTACTTTTGTATTTGGAAACCAGCACTGATCAGAATTCATTCGAAAACAAGTATAAAAGCACCTTTACCCACGAAGTGAAAAAAAAAAAACAGCAACAACAACAACAACACAGAGAGAATTCATCAATGAAATTGCATGTGAATGAAGTGCACACAAATATCATCTTCTCTTCTCAAGAGGCAGACAAATAAAGAGAAGAAAACAGTGACTGTTATCGATTTATAGATTTTGCCATGAAAATCTTCCAATCTGTTGTTCTTTAGTTTTTCTACTGACGCAATACAAGAGGTATAGAAAGAGAAAAAGAGAGAGAGAAAGAGAGAGAAAAGAAAAATTGTGTTATTGTTGCTCTTTAAAAACTTGCAATAATTTTATTATGCATTGTTGTGTAGGTGTTTTTGCCATGTACAAAATAAAAATCTCAGCGGAATATGATGAGTGAAGAAAAACATTTTTTTGTTTTTTGGCTTTAAACGAATAAAAGAAATCATATGACCGGATGTTTTTCGACCATTCAAACTGGCTGTTATTTTTTCTCTCTTCTATATCTATGTTAGTCGAATGAGGAAAAATACCGAAACAGAAAATAGATCTCGTACAAAAGGGAAATAATGTTTTTTTTTTTTTTTTTTTTTTTTTTTTTTTGGTGAGTTCAGTTACTTAAGGTTACGTGGTTATGTGATTTTGAGCTGCTTTTTCAGTTTTGAGCCCCCACACATACACATACAAATAACATTTAAAACTTCGGTGTTTCAATACACTCAATCGCAAAATTCGGAGAAGAATTATTCAGCTAAAGATTTTTGTTTTCGTACATTTCATTTCGTCTTCTGTTTGCTTCGTTAAAATTGTATGTGCTTTTTTTTTACAGTATTTGACTATTATTTGTAGTTTTGTATACAAACAATGGTTGAAAACATGCATGTTTTTCTATTTAACTGAGTTTTATTGCTGTCGGAGCTCTCAGTTCATTGATACGCAGAGCAAAAAAAAAACTAAATCACACAATAAAGTGACATATTTGATATTTACGATTCGGTCAGTGGCTTTTTGTCGTCAACTCAATCGTTTGTTCTAATTCTTGGATTTGTTTAGACTTCAAATGGATGGATTCTTTCAAGAGAATTTCTAAGATTTTTATATCAAAAGGTGAAGAAACGGCAAAACATTGGCCAAAAATAAAATAAAATAACATTACAATTAAATTGCTTTGAAGAGAGCATTGAAAACAATTCGCCAAAAAAATTGCATTGTCAATTGAATAGGTTTGATGGTCGGTCGGTTGGTCGGTTGGTCGGTCGATGGGTTCCTGTCTCCCAATTTATCATTTGTATATAGCGTGGGATTGTTCATTTAAGCTAATCATTAAGGAAGGAGAACAAACATGAAGGAAAATGATATTTTTCATTTGTAAGAAAATTATTTCTTCAATGTTCTTGTTATTTTCAATATCATTGAAAATACTTGCCCTCATCGGTCAATTTGGAAAAAAAGAAATGACAAATGACAAATGTACAATTGGTAAGGGAAGAAAATCATATAAATGAAATGAAATGAAATAATCAGTTAGTTATCGTGGGATCCATTTCAAATTATAATCAGCATCCAAAATCATTTGGTTTTACATTTGTTGGTGGTTTGTGGGAAAAATGTAAATGAACCACCAAGCTTTTATATCTCGCATTAATATTCAAATGAACATTGTTAAGGATCCATTTGGTGCGATCTCATCGTTCGTCCCTCTCCAATCTATCAAAATCAAAACAAAATGCATTTTAATGGTGGAATGAAGGGCGAACCAACAACAACAACAGCAACAACCATCATATATTATATTCAAAAATAACAATCAATGAAAGAATTCCACGTAACGCGATCAAAGCAAGAGATCAAGAAAATCCACGTAATGGATTAAAAAGAAGACGGACCGCAAAACCCATATTCACTACTTCAACTCGTAAAAGGTACATGATTTTTCTCTTCTTATTCCCTTTCAAATTCTCAACTCAATCCACTGTGCATTGATCTTTTTCTCTTATTTTTTCTCATTTAATGTTTGCCTTTCACTCTTTTTATTCTTCTTTCTCTTTATTTTCATTCTCTGTTCATAAAAAATATTCTTAATTTTCTTCATGAGCCCTTAATCATCTCGCATCTAGTTTGAAAGAATCAAACAATGGAATGGATGTTTTGTTAAGATGATGGCAGCAACTAAAATTCATTAATTTGAATATAATTCCCCGTCGAGCTAAAGTAAACCCTTTTTATCACACGAAATTCCGTCGATGAAAAAAAAAAAAAAAAAAAAACCAAAGTAATATGTGAAAAGACTGATTAACGTGAAAAAGAAGAAGAAGAATTTATAGAAAACTAACAACAATGCCGAACATGCATGCATTAACTAGACAAGTTCGTGATTCAAATGAATTTATTCTGTTCTCTTGGAAATGAAATACATTAAAACATTAGAAATGGAATTAGATAATCGGTATGAATGCACAGAATAAAAAGTGAGAGAGAGAGAGAGAGAGAGAGAGAGATAGAGAGAGATAGAAAAAAACCGATGCGATTGGCCTGAATGACAATGAACGATCGTTTGAAACGAGCAATAGGAGTGCGTGTTAAAATGGTATAAGGATTGAGAATGAATTCAAAGAGACATCACTGATAATGTGTTAGATTTGTACCTGAGCCGCAAGGATAATGCGTCATTTTTCGTGGATTCAGACAAGCGACGATAAAACCAAATTAACCATGTATTTTAAGTAGTTGCTACATTCAGTCTACCGTACAGACGAATTAACGGGATGAACAAATCATTTTGGTTTATTTTTCAATTCTTTTACAGAATGCCGACCAAAAATGCCAAGACTGTGATTACGTGTCCAATAATTGGCTGAAGTTTACAATTATAATGGAACTGAATCACTTTGTTTGAGCTTAATATTAATGGATTTCAATTAGAATTTCGTTTCTTATTTTCGTGTCCTTTGAAATGGAATGTTCTGAGTGAAACAAACGATGGGAAAGAGAGAGAGAGAGAAAGAGAGAGAGAGAGAAAGAGAGAGAGAGAGAGAAAGAGAGAGAGAGAGAGAGAGAGAGAGAGAGAGAGAGAAAGTTGAAAAAGAAGCGAAAAACGTCTTATTTGTTACGTGATACTTGATACTTTGATATTAATAATAAACCCCCCCCCCCCCCAAAAAAAATGACAATTCCAGTTCAAAATAAAAACAACAAAAAGTCAGAATTGAAGTTAACGCTCGAAAAATATCGAGATATTTCAAACGAAATGAAAAACCAAAATGAATAAAAATTGGATAGATTATGATCTTGATGAACATTTCACGAGCATTTGTCAATTTAATTTTGATATTTGTATGTTTTCTTCATTTGTATGTTTCCTTTCTTTTTCATAAAATGATGAAATTCTTTACCGCTTCCTTTCGATGATGTTAAAACACTGATCATAATGACACTGAAATCAACGTTAACGAAGCATTACGGTTGAATGCGAATGAAGAAAGTTTATTAGATCTGGTGGAAATGTGGTTTTTTCTGTCTTTTCGCCAAGGCAGTGAGAGAGAGAGACAGAGAGACAGAGAGAGAGAGAGAGAGAGAGAGAAAGAGAGAGAGAAATTAAATGATATAGACAAACGAAAAACGACGATATTTTATTGAAGAGAATGGGTCGATTCGCTCGAGAGATCAAATACAAAGAGTTAAAATATGATCGAGAGAAAGAGAGAATTAGATGCAGAGGGAGAGACAGAGAAAAGGGGAAGATTTTGCATTATCGAATGTAGAAATTACATTTGTCCATTGTTCTTTTGATTGTATATTAACACTGTATGGTTTAATGCGGAAGAAAAACGAAGAGTTATTTTCCGATGACATGAACGTAGTAGTTTAAAAAGTTGTTGAAATATACTCTATATGATCATATCGTATTGTCTTAGTTCCTAAAATTACGACATCACAGAAATGAACAACAATCGGTTGCGATATATATTTCGGAAGGATGTCTGTTAAATTGTTTGGAACATGATTTACAAACATACGCAATTTTTTCTTCCACTGCGTTTATGATTTGTTACTATCTGAATAAAAAAAAAAATCTATTTTAAGACAAACGAAAACATTTCATTCGATATTTCAGTGGGTAAATTCAGTAATAACGGACGATATTGATATCAACCGCGATAATCAACCTAATTGCAACGCACGAATACAGTCTCAAGTAAACAATTGAATGTTCTTCGAGTAAGCGACAAAGCTATGTAGTGAAATGATTTATTTGGATGTATGGTATTTTATACTAACAATGAATTAAATACCACTTTGTTTTTTTTCAGTAAATAACTTTTTATATTACAAAAAGTTAAAACTAATTAACAAAATCTTAATGATAATTTAGAATTTAATTTAAGTATCAAAATTACTATTGTAAAGAAAATGAACACACGAGGTGAAAATCAGAGAGTGACTGGTTTTATATTTTTTTTTACTCTCTGCTCGTGTGAAACGTTAAATGCTCACTCACACAATCGTATTCACTTGCGTGAATTCACTGTGTTGGTTTAACGCTTGCCACTGTCGTACAGCGCGATTTTTAAATTAGGAAAATATGATTTTAATAAACAATTTGATTTTCAATATTTTTTAAACATGTGCTCGCCACAGATGTATCGCTCGATTTGCCGTTGATATTTTCTTTTGCGTCGGTGATCTTGAGTAACACTTAATACAAGAATGATTAAATATATTTGTTTTGTTTTTTTTTGCACTTGAAATGTTCACATTGCAATGTGTACAAATAATTTCAAGTTTCAAAATGTATAAGAAATCATTCATATTCTTTTTCTTTTATTCCTTATTTGTCCAGGACTTTGATGCTTTGATGTTTAGACATCCAATGAATTTGTCTTGCCTTGTACCGATCAAAAAAAAAAAAAAAAAAAAAAGAAAAAAACTGCCATGTCATTTAATCATTGAAAAATTGAGTGTTGAAAAAACAAACGAAGGAACCGATTTCATCTGAATAACTTGAGAATGATTCTTTTCACTTTGAATTAAGTAATTTTGGACCGTTCGTTTCGTAAAACTAAAATTACATCTCTTTGTATGCTAAATTGGAATTTATTTTCGTTGATGCAATGCAAACACTTTTATCATCAAATGAAAGGAACGGAAGAATGATACTGGCACTCTTGAAATGAAAACAAGCAATCAATCCAACAATTGAATCGATTAAAAGAAATAAAGAGAATGAAAAATATACATTGTAGCGTTGATATTGTACACAAAAAAAAAAAAAAAAAAAAAAAAAATACGGGACAACAATACAGACATTTAGGTTTGTTTTCCAAATGGCTACATTCGAATTTAACAAAAACGAACAGGGAATCAAATAGAAATCAACATCCCACTACAGTGGGAGTAATAATTTATGTTGTGTCTATTCATAAAAAAGAAGTGCCTAGAAATGATGTGAACAATTTTAATTAAATTGTGTTCATAACTCACGGGGTTCGATCAAACCGTGCTGCTTTATTCAAGAGAAAATATTTTATTTCTTTCTTACATTTATTTTTCACTTTTATTTATTTATTTTTTTTTTTCTTTTTTTTTCATTTTTGAAAAAAAGACAAGTGAAAAAGCAAAATCCTTTTGAAAATGTTCCATTTTAACTTTGAACAAGTGTTTATAGTACGGTGTGTTAGAAACCCAAAGGAGATTCAAATGATTGATTCACCATGAAATAATGTAATTTCATTTCTTTTTTCAAACCATTCAAATGAGAATAATGGATGAAATGGATTTTGTTTTGATTTTTGTTGACGTAGAATCAAGAGGCCAGTGCAATTAAAACAACAAATATAATTCAATTCGTGTGGAATGAAGGAAAAAAAAAAAAAAAAAAAAAAACGAAAATCCACCTATGTGGCATAAATAATATCGAAACAAAAATAAGATAACAAAATAAAAATCCATTGACTTTTTTTTCTCTACCTTTTTGAATATGCATCGATAGATAAGATGATCCCATGACGTTGCAGTACAAATAAAATATTGTGAATAGCCGACATGGATATCAAACGGAATGTATTTGGTTTTATCATGCCATTGTTTTGTGGACTGTCAAGTGAATTGCATCATAAACACCGCGCACTCAAACGGTGTAAAATGAGAAAAAGAAGAGATACAATTCTTGACATTCTTCGTTTTTTAAAAAAAAAAAATATATTTATTCCGTTCATTGCATCCATATACGAACGTACAACGTACATACACTTTACTTCTGATGACCGATCGCCGAAGGAGCAAAACCAGTTTTTTTTTTTTTTTTTATTTCCAACGGCTCTTCTTCCACTGTTACGATCCTTCGCGCAGTCAGTGCACGTTGACTAAATCATAATTTCATTTTCTCTCTTGTTTCGAATCAAAATAGAAAATAAATATTTAAAAGAAGAAAAAAGAAAAGAGCGACGATGAAACACGCACACACGAATGAAGAATCTTAAGTAAACAATAAAATGACGCGGCATATAAAATGAATGTTTCGGTTATGTAACAATTTTTACGAGATGCTGCGTACATCAACCCCTTTGAGATGTGATCACGTCTCACAGCAGCATTATCTATCCGTTTCTCAAATGTACACATTTTTACCAACAAAATAAATCTTAATGCTAAGAAAAACAACGTAAACTAGACTAGAAAATGTTTAACGGCTATCGCTAATGTATGGATGACGGTGAATCGCCGAAAAACAAAGCCCACAAAATGAAATTAAGAAAAAGAAGAAGAAAAACGACAAGAAAACAGAGAGACAAATGGTTGTAGTAGTAAGATAACAGTGCTGCACTTCGAATCCATAGAGATAAATGCATAACAATTTAACTAATGTACGCATAAAAGCATTTTTATTTGCCAAGAATATATATTTGGAAAATGAATTGACTTTTTCTTGTTCGTTTTACTTTTTATTTTTTATTTTTTTTTATACTTTTTTTCACGCTTTTGTATATTTTTGTACACAGAGAATAAGATTTGTTTGATTTCATTTTATTTTTCTTCGCTCTTATTTTTTTTTTTTTTTTGTTTTTTTGTTCTTTCTCAATTTTCCGTCGACAACAACACATTTATTGTTTTGTTTGGTTTATCTGTTAGTGTGTCTGAACAATTCGGGGCTAATGTTGAGCATTTTATTACTTATCTATTTCGGTATTCATTTAGATTTTTGTTTTCATTCTCTTCGTTGAACATTTATTTTCCGTTGCACTGAACATTCCATTAATTTGAATAATTTTGTTTTTATTTCATTCGTTTCTTCGTCTATAAAACTTATTTCTAGAATTGTTTCGATATACAATATATCATGGTCGGTGCATTTTTTAGTTGAATTCAATCACAACAGACAGTGTATCAAGAAAAAAGGATATATTTTATAGATGACTGCATACATTATACATGCAACATTTTAAGAATGAGCAATTCGTAGGTGTTAGCATAAAAAGGAAGAGAAAATTAAATAGCTCGACATATAAACAGACGGAGTGAGCAATAGATAAATAGATAGAGAGGTATACACACATGCACAAAGACAGACAGACAGACAGACAGAGAGAAAGAGAGACAGGGAGAGACGGACTGACAGAGAGTGGGAGGGAGAGAGAGAGAGAGACAGACTGACAGAGAGAGGGAGAGAGAGAGAGAAACAGAATTAGAGCGGGATAGAAAATGTTGAGATAAATTACTTTCGAAAAAATCAAATCAAGCAGAAGAAACGAAGGTGAAGAAGCGTAATGTTATTCGGGGTGTATCGTTGATCATAAAAGATGATGACAAACATACTGAACATGAAATGAACTAGACAAGCATTGTTTTCATATTCTTACCTCTTCTTATTCGCGCCGGTGAATTAATCTCTCATGACCTCGTCCCGAAAAATGAGCGTTTCAAACCGAAAACAACGACGACCACGACGACGATGATGATGATGAAGAAGAAGGTGGAGAGCGAGGAAGAATAAATAATAAGAAGAGAAAATCACACGAATCATGAAAAATCTAGGAATAAGCGTGTAACCCTTCGCATGACATAGGTGAAATATTAGAAGTTTAAATGAAAAAAAAAAAACAACATTTTTGATTTGTTTATACATTTTTTTCTCTAATGTTTGATGGCCTTTTTTTCTGAATAAAATTTCAATCGAATCAGTGCAATTGGTAGCTCGAGTTGTGCTTTACGACCGAACGCATCTATGAAGTGTGACCAAATTCATAATAGGCTCGGGAATGCAGACATTTTGATCAAGATTATTTGGAATTTTTTTTTTCCTCATTATTATTATGACCGTATCTTTCATATTGTCTGCTGCATACGCCTCATTTTCGTTTGCTTCTCGACTTTATTTTGTAAGCCATTTTCCTCTCTATCATCCTATTAATGTATCTATTTTGAAAAAAAAAAATGATTTTTAATTTGTTACGATATGTGTGAGATAAGTGTGTGTCTGAATCTATCGAATCCCATGAGATTCTGATTATTATGAATTGATTTTTTTTCTCTTTTCAATATGAATACATATTTTTTTTTTTTTTTCTTTTTTAATTCTTTGATTGAAAATATTTGATCGGTTAATTATCCGGTTATCAATTTTTGTGAATCATTAAACCGTTTAATAATCTATCGAGAATTTATTTATTTTTCTCCTCAATATTTTGATGAGCATTTGATTTCACACACACACATACACAACATTTTTGTACGATTATATTTTTAATGGTAAAAACCGGGAACAGTTATTGAGATTGAAGTAAGGTGATTTTAATTTTATTTATTTCCACTATCTTTATGAGAAAATTTCACAAATGAATTTCATTGATACATGGCCAAATGATGCACAGAGAAACTTGAGGCTGATGTGTGTGTGTATGTGTGTGTGTATTGCAAGTCAGTGAAATGACGTCGATGAAAAATGCTATAAGGATGAGATGAATCGTGAAATCATCATTAAAATTTAAACATTTCAACGCATATAAGTGGATCATAAAATCGGTAAATTTGTTGATTTGATTCAAGATTTGCTTGGCATAAAATCGTGAAATGTCATAAAATGTTGACCATTAAATTGCATTTCTTTTAGCTCCTTTTCATCTCTCACTCTTTTTTTTTCTTCCTCTATCTCTCTTGCCATTTTTTTTTTCTCTTTCATTCTTTTCATCTTATGCTCTCTCTCTCTCTCTTTTTCTTTCGCTCAAAAATGTCATTTTAATACATTTCGTTTTCTTCCTTAATTAAAAATCATGTCTCGTTCTTATATTACAGGATAAGCCTTTTTTATTCTGCCTTGTTTCATTTCTTTTCTCAGTTGTGCGGTTATCAACCATCAATTCTCACTATATATTCATTTATACTAATGCTTCTATCTAAATATGCAAGTAAAATTAAAAGCGATACTTAAGAAAAGCAACACCTTAAAAACTGAATGGCACTTTGTTTTTTTTTTTCTTGTTAAATAGGCGCACATCATTGGCTTCAAAACAGTTTGATTGATCAAATTGGTAAATAAACAAATAAATAAACAAAAAATTTGACTGTGATGCAAATTCAAGGAGAAAAAATGCAATGAAGGAAATGGTTTATGCGATGAGAATATAAAAATTAGGCGATAAACTGTTGATGAAATGCACGTCTATCTTTCATTTGAGTGTATTTCATATGTTGTATTCATCGCAATCGTTGTTCAATCACAATGACAAATCTTTGAAAATAGTTTCACATTCACTTTTGTGGGCATTAACCGCTGTGTTAAGATATTTTCGAACAATGAAAAAGACATATAACATGGAATGTTTTACCTCATTGATATTCATTGGCAATATATTTTTTGCCAGTGAAATGCAAAAGGAATAATTGGCATCTAAATAAATCACAGCCAAAAGCCGTAACTTTCAATGCAGCTCAGAAAAGCATCAATAGTCAATTGTCAATGTGTATTACGAATAGCAGTGAGAAGAAAAAGAACTGGTTTTGCCATATATATATTCCATTCGCGTATTGTGATCTCCTTTTCTAGGCGCATGTGTATCAAACTTTGATTTTCTGTCTCTCGTTCTCACCATTTGCGAAAAAAGGTGAATTTGTTATGTTCTTTATTTTTTGTATTCATCTTCGTTGCATTTCAAATAGAACAAAAATGCAAAGTCGAATCCCTAAGCCAATTTACTGAGAAACTGTTTTGATGTTGAATGTATAAATCAGACTTGGGCGGAAAACGAAGGCAAAAAAAAAAAATAAGAAGTGATTGCAAATATCGGCAAAACGTGACTTTCAAGCGATGCAAAAAAAAAAAACTAGCTCTGCTGCTATCTCTTCATTATTCTATTCTCACATTCTTCGGCATTGCTTCAAATGGGCAATTTGTATTTTTTTTTTTTTTTCTGCTTTTCTGTTTTGCCCATAAAATCGGCAATTTTACGATTGTCCTAGAAAACAGATGGTAAACTAGAACGTGGTTACAAACAAAGATCGCTTGATATCGGCCAAAAATTTTCCACTGAATATCTTTCGGTTGCAAAACATTTTTTGTTCATTGTTTGAAACTAAAATTAACGATTGGAGGTCGATTTGTTTCGATTATCGATTTAAAACTAAAAGAAAAATCAATGCCCTTTAAAAAACAAAAAAAAAAAAAAAAAAAAAAAAAAGATCTAAGATAAATGGCTTTGCATTTTACGATCTAAAGTACAAAATTATTAGTTTTTGAAAAATGCTGAAGATGTTCAAAAAGACCTCACTTCATCTTTTTGTGAACCGACGTAATGATTTATGATTAATTTCATTCGAATTGATTATAAGAATTTTAAATATGGCTATAAGCGATTAGAAATCGTTTTCATTTCGTGTACATTTATATGAATTTATGATTTAATTAATGTGTCGAGGCGTAATTTTAACTGAAATCTACAATTACTTCACACAAATACACAAACAATAAATGTAAATGTGAGTGTCACTGTTCTTGTATATTATAACAAAATTATAGCAAAAACTTGTGAGTTTTTTGTGTTTGCGGTGAAGCAATTCCGTTTAAATCCGATCTGTAAACTTCCATTCGAATGGAACAGTTCTTGGAATGATCAATTTTTCATGCACACACAACCAAATACACAAAAATTTTGTTTTCGAAAACGAAAAAAAGAAGAAAAAAAAAACACAAATATGCGAAAGAATGAAATGGAAGAAGTCAAGAGTTCGAATATGTTGGTAGTGCATACAAAATAACAATGTGTAAAGTTGATCGTGTTGTGCATTGATTTCGGTTGCTGTTTTTCCTTCATCGATATTGGCATCTCGGTATCGATACTGGCACCGATTTAAACGTACCGCATTTATGTGTTTGATTTTGGTTTGTATCCACAACAACAACAAAAGTATCGTTATTTTTGTTCATACTCAGAAACTCAATCAATTGGCTCCGAGGAAAACACTGCATGCAATGAGCAACAAAAACCAAGAATGAACAAAACAGTTCAAATTAAGCACGAGTAAAGTGAAAAAGTGGAAAAATAAACATAAAAAAGTATGTTTCAACCGTCAATTCGAAGGATTTTTTATTTTTATAATATATATCCAATGGTAACAACGTTTGTTGTTGATATTGTGTGTACACATGTGTGTGTGTGTGTGTGTGTGTGTGTGTGTGTGTGTTATGTTTGTGTTGTTTGCGCTTCCTTTGCCTTTTGTTTGAGCTCTTTGTTGTTTGTTCGTGTGGTATTTGCATGAAATTTACTATGCGCTTACTCTCTCACTCTGTGCGTTTTTCTATTTTTTTTTTTTTTTTTTTTTTTTTCATTTGTTGAACTGTTTAACAGTTTTCAAAACAAAATTTGTTTTGTTTGCATTCATGCTCACCAGTATATTATAAATTGTGCTCTCGCCTTTTATTGTACATCATCGATTTGCTTTTTGTGTTTGCTCAGATGTAGTTTGTTTGAGAAAAAAAAGAAAAAAGAACGATCGTTGGCATGAAAACACAAATGGCCCAAAAACTGTGGTAATTGTGTCAATGCCACACTCGAAAGTGAGAAAAATGCACGGATTAAATATCGACCAAACAAGATGCAATTATTGATGTTTTTCTTTCTATCTATGTTTAAAATTCAATGTTGTGATACGAATTTTTTTCTTTTTTTTTTTTTTTTTTTTTGCACAGATTGTTTTTTTTTCTCACTACTCGCCGTATGAGGTCGAACACATAAACATAAAACGAAATCTTTTATTCAATTCGATAGCTAGAGATGACGAACAAAAAAAAAAAGGAGGAGAAAAAAAATGGCACTGAATACATTAAGTTGAAAATGGTTAATTGTCATCTTTCAATCGAATTTTCTCGAATCGAACAATGAGTGAAAGTATTAACGGTAATAAAAGGTTTCACATCCTCCATCTCATCTGTTCACTTGTAGCAGCACATTGACACAGCCAGTGGCTGTATTTCTTTTTTTGTCAATTTTCTTCGTTTTTCTTTTTTACTCTTTCACTAATTCCATTGTCATCATATACACTTCATGTCACTTTCATGGAAATACATGTCAAAGAGATGAGTTTGATGAATTAATAAGGACATGGACGAGAGAATGTCTTATTTTGCAATCATTGAATTCAAAAATTGCAAGAAAAGCAAACCATTCAATTCAATGCATGAGAATAGAACGAATAACCGTTGATATTGAATGAGACATAAAATGGGCTTAGATAAGCTGTTATTCAGCTGTTATTGACAGAATAAGAAATGCTCAAGGCAAAAAAATGTTGCGATTTTTTTTTTCATCTTCTTTACGGTTGTTGGTCAACCAGAATAGAGACAAATAAACAAATTGAATGGAAGTTGATCCTTCGAAACAAAGCGATTTTCAAATGTATCCTTTCTATTGCAACATTTCAGGAACTCGCCGTGTGCTGACCGCACTTTGCCGCTTTTACTTACGTCAAACAACATCTGTATTTCATGCACAAAAGTGTGGTCGATCGCTTTCTTTCTTCGATTGCAAAATAAAAAAAAATAAAAATCCCACTTTTTGTTATGCAAATCGCAAATAAGCCCATTTTTACTTATACTATTCATTACGTTCATAGATACAAACAATTTTTTTTTTTCTCTTTTGCTGGTTGTCTTCTTCTTGGATTTGATTCATGAAATGTGTGAAGGTTTTGCATTTATTCATTGCAATTTTTCTTAAACATGTCTTCACAAGTTTCTTTAGACGTGAGTATGTAAGCGTTCAATTTCTTTCATGTTTTTCTATGAATGTATGGAAGATTTCCTTTTTTTTTTTTTTTTTTTCTTCTTCAAATATTTAATCCGACTCCAAACCAACAATCAACAGATTAACCGTGTTGGTTAATACTTGCTCTTGTTCTTGTACTTGCACGAATATTTGAACAATCTTTGAAACAGTTTCGGTTGAGTTAAGATAATATTCATTGGCTGCGTAACAGAAAAGTAAATTATTAACTATCATTGAGCTGACCATTTTAGATGATCGGTGAAAAGTGTGAAAACGAAGAGCTCAGAAAATTGTCATCTTTTTTAATGAAAAATAAACGAAACATAAAGAAAACTAAGAATAAAAAAAAAAAACAACAAAAACATAACATTACAAATGTATTCATGGCGATTAAATATGAATGAATTTGGTGAATGTAGTTGTTCACTTGGTGACATATTCATCAGTTAGAGAATGAAGAGTTATTACTTCATTTGTCGCCTTTTTCAGTCACAACTTAAGCGTTTTAATTTAATATTTTTCTGCTGTTGTTGTTATTGTTGTTGTTGTTCACAGTCCGTTGCACATTGTTTGCACGAAATAAATGAAAGTGTGAAACATAAGTCTGTTACCGTAGACATTCTGTGTTCTACTTTGTCGCCAAAGCCTAAAAAATAAATTGTGCATTTTGGTCAAAAGACCAAATGAAAAGAAAAGAGTAGAAAAGAATGAATTTTGCTCCTTTGAAATTATGAATCTAATTTCCCAATTGTTTGAAATGAAATGAGCACATATTGTCTACTATGATTAGCGTTGTTTTTCGTCACTTTCCGCTCACTCGTTTTTTTTGTTGTTATTGTTGTTATTCTCGTATCGCATTGCCGCCCGTATTTTCAACGGACTCACTCTTTTTTTTCCTGTCGGCATTGTTCAGTTTATCTTTCATTCATTGGCATTGATTATGAATAACATGCATAACATTCATCACACGATCTGGCTTATCTTCAAACTATTTCTATGTTCGTTGCTGCTGCTGCTGTTTTTTTTTTTTTGTGTTCAATGCAGAAAGATTTACGTTATGATTTTTTGTTCAATTTCTCTCTCACTCTTTCTTTTTCTCTCATTTTCACACTATGTGCGTCACAGAAAACTTATTAATATAATCTAGTGTTCCATTCTCGAGTTTTCGAAATATGAATAAGCATTATGTGAATACATTTCATACGGGTTAACGCGTTTTTGCACCACACAATGAACAAACGTACAAACATACACACACACACACACACACACGCGCATACACATACATACTAAGCAAATAAATGGCGTAATGTAATATGATTTCATTGAAAATATTGTTTGTAATGTGAATACGTTTGCATTCGACAATGTCCTGTATTTATCTATATTTATCAACATGAGACTAAAGTGACGGTGTGAATCTTTGTGTCATATTCTCAACAGACAAAGAAAGAGAGAGAGAGAGAGAGAGAGAGAGACTGAGAAAAAGACCGAGAGAGAGGAAAACCTCATTAACTACCTTGCATCGTCTTCGTATATATCATTTCAATTCGTTTCCATAATAATGCTTCTGTTGTTTCATATCTCGTTTTAGATTATGGGAATTAAACGCACAAAACTGCCCACCAATTGCAGTGAGAGAAAAAAAAAAACACCACATTGACGATTCTAGGAATAAATGTAAAATGATCTAAGATAACCGTGGCCTTAATTTCAGACACATTCCGTACACACGAATAAAATTCAGCCGCACGGCCTAAAATGTAATACAATGCTCAATGTCACACCATGTAGTGTAAGGAAAAACATGCAAATTTAGGCAAATTCTGATCATTTAAGAATATTCCCAAGTGAGAAAATTTCACAGCTTAAAATGCAATTCTTTATTCTTTTGAAATTCAATAACAATGTTTACATGTGATCCGAATTGTCATTCAGTTGCTCATTTTCCAATTTCGCATTGTGTGTCCATTTAAATGCTTTCTCTTGATGTTGACAGTGACAGGTAAATTTATGATTTTTCTTTGCCAATGGATTGCGTTTCAAAGAAAGATAACAAAATGTGATTCGATTGAAAGAAAGGATGGTCAACAAAAAAAAAAAAAAAAAAAAGAGAAAAGACAAAAAAATGATTGTCACTGGAAAATGGTCAACACTTTTGGAAAATAAAAAAAGAAATAAACGATTTGCAAAGAAACATAGATTCGTATTTCGTATTGAATGGATTGAAATAAGATTTGCAAGCTGCATTCGAATGACGGTTGAGATTTCTTTTCGTGCCCCTTTGATTTTTACTTTGTGTCAATTGATTGTTGGACATTTGATTTTTTTTGCACATTTTCTTCATCTTGCAGAAAATTGTTTCTTTTTTTTTTATATTATCTTAAATCATTTTTTTTTTCTCTTCATAGATGCTCTTTCTGCATTGAATGAATGGAGGAGAGATGCAAAAAAAAAAAAAAAATCATTAAGTGTTTTGTGATCATTGACAGTAAAGATAGATTTTCTCCAACATTTCTCCGATTTTTTTGTTCATTGTTGAGTAAATCAATCATTTAAATGGCCATAATGGATTGAAGCAGATGTCAAACCCTTTAAACTCAAGAACAGTTTGAGATCGTTGAACGATTTCTATTTCCTTAACAAAAAATGAAAAAAAAATGTCTTTGAATGTTTGTTGTTATTTTTGCTTAGTTTTGGCCACAAAATAATTACGTGCCTTCACGTGTATGTGTGTGTGTGTGTGTGTCTCAATATGTTTTCAATTCAAGTCCTAGGAATTGCAACGGTTTTTCAAAAGGTGATTCCATTTCGGAGTTCCAAAAAATCCAAAATGCATTGTTATTCATTTTGCGCTTCGTATCATTTTCAAGTGTTTTTTGTTTTGTATGAATTAATAATAATTCATCGTCGTCCAAGTGATTGTTGTGTGTTGATGGATTAATGAAACAATGATGATTTATGAACGGTTTATTTGGACAAGACATTGTCTCGCGGTGTCGCGGTTACATTTATCTGCATTCTGGGTCATCGAAAACAATTCAATTGAACGAAAGAATGGAGAAAAACCCCTTTCCATTCATATCTTGTATGTCCGAAAATAATTTTGTCCACCGGTCAGCGTTAGAAGATCATTAATTTTCATTATATGCCGACACTTTGTGATTGACACCTTTCGTTCCGTTTTTTTTCCCCTTTCGCACACAATTCAGCGATTCACCAAACAATGGAATTATTATTATTTTGATTTGGTGCGGTCGGTCGGTATTGAACATAAAAAATATCGGTTTTCCTTTGACATTCTACCGAATTGAATATATAATGTTAAAAAGTATTAGACAAATGATTGAATTGAAAATGCAACAAAAAAAAAAAAAAAAAAATTACACAGAGAATGCACAAGAACATATTATATTGATTCGGCTATTTCAACACTACCGTTAAGTAGATAATGTAAAGAAGCCGAACAACAGAGAAAGTAGCAAAAAATGAAAGAATAAATCGGCAAAATGCATTACACGCCATTACCATCGACGGCAAATTTCTTTTGTTCATTTGTATGAACGAGTATAATTTTGACCGGCCAACAGAAGAAAATAACATTGAAAAATGAGTGCCGGCTGTGGCCGATTTTTTTTCTCTTCTTTCCAAACATGATATGCAAAAAAACTGAAAAAAAAAAAAAAAATTATTTCTCCTTTCATTTGCCAACAAGCAATGGTAAGTCATCACTTTTATTTACACAGATGGACGAGAATGACATTGCCATTTCTAGCTCATGCGTTGAGTAATATTTTGCCAAATGCATGTTAACAACAAGAAACCGAAAAAAAAAAAAACGAAGAAACATTGTTTCGGTGCAATACTTTATAATGTGCATTCAGGTTGTGTATTCATCATCGTTTTTGTTACTGTTATGCCGTTAATTCATTAGGCATAATTACTGAAGCGGCAGCGTAAAATGACCACTGAATAATCATCGAAAAGAAATGCATTTTTATTTCTTCTTCAATATTGTCTTCTTCTTCTTCTTCTTCCTCTTTTTCTTCCTCTCACCAACTTTTACCACTTTTCTCTCGCACACACACTGTCTTTGTTTAATTCAGCTGCAGTATAAACGGATTTACAGGTAATTCGGATTAGTTATACATTTTTCATTTGGTTCCTTCTTTTTATTTCAAAAGTAAATGTTCTCTTTTATTATTTGTAAATGTGAAATTTACATTAATATAATTTCGGTTATTCGAACCGAATAATTGAGGCAAAGGATATATGTTTTGCTTTAACGAAATTTATTCAATTTACGGCTATCGTTCAGTATTCACCGTTCGATATGGACTTTTCATGTTCAATCGTTTTGTTCATGCACCAAAATGTTACTAAACATGAAATAACAAAGCATATGTGATATTGTTTTTACACACATGCTTCGATGCACTTTGATTCAATTTGCATACGACTATGGAAATTTGAAACCAGCATTGACGAGCCACCAAATTGCTGATGGTGTTACATTTTATTATCATCAAATTTATTAAGTTGAATATCGCTTTTCCCACTGTATAAAAAGGCCAAACCACATTTACAATTATCCGGTGTATCGTGTGGCATTTTGTGTCATTCTTGCATACAATCATATATGCACACGCACACACATATTCTCACATAAATGTGCATATAAATATATATCGAATGCTAGAAAAGCAAAACCGTTATGGCAGCTACCCGTATTTATGAAACGGTATTTTTATGCATAAAAGCATATTTATTCGATTGAATTATACTTCGTTGGTTGATTGGTTGATTCTTTGAACTTGATATTCTGTAATCAACCAAAAAGGGAAAGAATGTGTTCACTCAAAATGAATTGCGGTATGAAATAGTGAAATTTGAATTGAGTTGCAATAAAAGTTGAATGATATGAACATGTGTGCCAGTATACAATTGTTGTATATGGATAAACTCAATCACATAATATCGTTATGATGACTAACCAATCGACAGGCCATAAAGAGAGAGAGAGAGAGATAGATAGATAGAAAACCATACAATAGTTGAGTGTTTGATATTTCATTATTTGATAATTGAATAAACGTTTTCATTCATAAAAACAAATCGCGCATAGTAATAACGCCCTTTTTTCTCTCTCTTTCTGTCTTTTAATAGTTTTGATAAAAACAGTAACGATCGAACTGTGAATAGCGAAAAAATGTTACGCAGCTGCCACATTGTGTAGATAATAATCAATTCGGGGAATAACTAAATGAATTTACTTGTTATGTATAATGTTTGTTTATTTGTTTTTTTTTTTTTCACTCGCTTTGCAAAGCAAGCAAACATTTTTCGCCTGCTGCTTTTTAATTGAACGCACATGCGAATCTACGCAATTCATCTCCCCCAGAGATATGACAATTTAACCGGATTTTGGTTCTGTTCAACCAAGTGATAAATGATTTGAACATGAAACATCGCAAAAAAAAAAAAAAAAAATTAACTGAATGGTTCTTCTTCAAATGGGTTTATGATTGAAAGCGAAAAAAAAAGGAAACATTTGAAGCGAAAACAATTTAAAATGTGGTTTGAATGTATGAAATATGAAGTTTGAAATATAAAATTTCAAATATCAAATAGAAATGGAAATCATTATAAGTGAGAGAGCATTTAATATTTTGGTGCTTTTGAAGTGGTGACCCAATTTTGAGACGATGTCATGCATTTGCACAAGTGATCATGAGATCTTCTGTGGCTAGTCATTTCTCACATTTATCAAAAATTCACTTGATTATTTTGTGTGATCATAAAACAAGAGCCAATTGCTACTTATGCTAACCGAAAATGCCAGATCTCACTTTTCATCATTCACATTCTCGTTCTGCGTCTCACTTTCTCCTTTTTTTTTTTTTTTTTTTTTTCCATATGTAATATCATTTTGCGGAAACTTAAAATCAATTGATCCAAAACAAGTGTTTCGACGAAATGCAACTGTGTGGTGCAACAAGCAATTTTCTTTTTGTCTTTTTGGCGCGAAAAAAAAAAACGAAAACCTTTACTAAGTTATAAATTTAATGTAGACAACGATATTTGTCAAAATGCTTCGGTTCTCATCATCTAGCTACCATAGTTTAGAAAAAAAAAAAACCCAAAATACTCGTATTACGCAAACAGAATGGGAATGAGAAACGATCGATTGAGATTTGAAACGGAGAAAATAACAAAGTTTCTTGGTGCCACTATACCAAAACAACAAGTATCGTTATTTATTGCACATTTCCGAGAAATGGATGGGCACTTTTTTGCATTGACTTTCTTCGTTTTGGAATTTCTCCGTCTATCACTTTGGTTTCGATTTGTTTTCTTCCACTTCTTGTTCTTCCAATGATCTCAAGAATTTCGAAAAAGGAAGAAGACTGTTTGTATAACAAACGGAACGATTTTTTTTTCCATTCACTTGTATTTGTTTGATTGAAAAATAGTGGGCAATGTAGCGGTGTTTACTTGTATTTCAAACGTTCAAACAGGATTTTTGGTTGTTATTATTTTTGAGGAAAGTTCGAGAGACATGAATACAAATACAAATATTGATTGAAGACAAAAATGAAAGACACACAAGAGAAAGAGAGAAAGAGAGAAGGAGAGAGAGATAGAGGAGAAAGAAATGGTTATCGATTGCCACTTCTTACGGCACATTATTCATCCTTTCGGTTTTCAAATTTCTGTTTTGCAACCAAACATTTCTTCTCAGACTCAGACATGTTAAACTTGGTACGGAAGATCCAATGGTATTGAATTATGTTTATCTAAAGGCAGAAAAAAAAAATGAATAACAAACAAAATAAAATACGGCAAATCTTTATCATGAAACACATGATTCCAAAAATTGCTCGAGATTTTAAAAAACCATATGGGAAATAGTAAATGTATGCCGATACGATCAAAAGTCTTAAATAAGGAGGCTAAAAAGGAGCTCTTTCGCGCCAAAAGTTTTTTTTTTTTTATAAATTCAAACGAACTTTGAAAAGAACACGATTAAAAGCAAAAGCGAAACAAATTAATGTGCATTTTTGTTCGAATCCGATTGATTTGATTCAGACAAGAATTAAGTTCTCGAATGACATTTGGCAAAGTGAAACTTGTGTAAGATGTGTGTGTATGCATGTGTGGTAGTTTAAATGATATGATAGATCTGGTGGTCATGCATCGAACTAATTTTGCATTTATTCGAACAGGCATTCCACCAACGCATCCATACCGTACAGGTACCGTTTTGATTTTTTCTAATTCCTTTAAAAAACATTTCTCCTTTTCGCATCATATACGCATATTGGTTTCTTGTTGGTTTTCCTTTTAAATAACAAACACGTGCACACGTTCGCCTTGCGCACACACAATCACACCTGTTTTCTAATTGTGCATACACCCAAACCAACAACAACAACAACAATAAAAAAGCAACTCAACATCCTCCGTTAAACTGTCGGCAAATTGTGAATATTCAATTTGGCTATCCTTTTTTCGCACGAACAACTCTGCGTTCCAGTAATACATTGATTGTTATTTTATTTTCTCGCACACTCTCTCTCTCTCTCTCTTCTCTCTCTCTCTCTCTCTCTCTCTCTCTCTCTCTTACTCATTTTCTTCTCCATTTTCTGTATTTTTAACATCTTTTCGCTTCTTTTCTATGTTATCCTTGAAAGAAGAGTGTAGAAAATCAAAATAATGCCGGCAATGAAAATCAAAAAGAATATCTTGAATTTTATTTCTTCAAGCAATGTCCGCATCGATGAATTCATCAAAAGAATCCTGTAAGATTCAATTGTGTTGGTGTTTGTGTTGTATACTCATTTTTTATTATTTTCAGTTTTTGTTGTTGTTGTCGCCGTGTCGAACATAAGCTCTTTGTTGCGTATGATGCGTATCGTATGCCATTCGGATAAGCGCCAGGTGCTTTTTGCCTTGGTGATGTAGGTGCAAAAAACCATCTATATTTTTATAAAACTGAAAACAGTGTGCGCACATGTTAGCCAACCCAACAACCCACATTCGTTATATTATGGATGTTGCACAGTGGCATTTAGACGCATGCGCACAGGTATAACGAATATGGTAAAAATTCTTACGAGTTTCTTTTATGAATGAAATTTTTTACAATACGAATTTGTGCATGACAGAGACAAAACATTTTTGATCGCTTTTTATTTCATTTCATTTCTTTTCTCCTTCTTTTCTCTTTCGATCCTTCTTCAAAATTACCTCATGATTGCATTTTCTGCATCCAAACAATACATATTGACGAATCGATTACACGAGCCTGATCAAATCAGCACAGGTCAATTCTAGTTGGGGTGGATACGATTTTACTGTTCACTTGCGTAATGGAATCAAATACAATCGATACAGGTTTTTTTTTTTTTTTTTTTTATATACAAACCGTTTAGATTCTTGTAACAAAAATAAACACATTCTCAACAAAGTGGAAACCAATTTTTTATTATTGTTGAAGAAACCTGGATGCGTTAATGGAATTCTTGTTGGGATTTTCGATTTAATACTATTTCTTAAATAATAAATCCAATGGAAAATTACAGCGGAACGGTCACTTTAAACATTTGGACAGCTTATGGAACCATTTTTGACAATCAAAAACGTGTTTTTAAATTATGTGGTTTGATTCTATCAAATGTGTGTTTAGACAATATAACGATTTATGAATAGTTTCACATGTTTTACGTATGTTTGAATTTATTCATAAGCCACATGTTGGGAAAGCAAACAGAAAATCCTTTTTAATTTTTTTTTTTTTTTTTTTTTTTTATTCTTTTAAAATGAATCATTTCGAAGGAAATATTCTCATAAAATAAATCAATTTTCAAAATTATATGATAATGAATTAGCATTTACTTAATTGCATAGGATTTTGATTTATAAAGCGATAATATGAAATAAGGCTTACCGTTTTTTTTTTTCGGTTATAATTAAATATATATAGAATTTAACTTCAATTCTTTGAGCCTTGCAGCAATTTCGATGAATTCGATTTAATTCGAAATGATCATTGATTGCCATTCTCAGTCTCACAGTTTTTTTTTTATCCCTCTATCTTGAATCATATTAAATTAAAGTCTTCAATAATCTTAATGAAATTCATTTTCCAATAACAAAATCAATATTTTGTTACAAAAGATAGAGATTTGTGTAATTCAACTGATCATGTTACGTATTCAATAATCCGATATCAATTTACAACTGTTCCAAGTAAAAATTGACGTTAAAAAATAACACTGCTAATCATCATTTTCTACACAAAAAAAAAAAAAAAAAAAAAAATCTATCCGAACCATCTAAGATCATCATCGTTTTTGGATTTAAATGGCCCATCGAACATATGGAATGTTTTGAGTGAAAAAAAAAAAAAACATAAGTAAAATCAAAGTAAATTTCGTGTCGGCGAAAGGACATTGAAAAGCGAATAGAAGAAATATTTCGAGTACGTTGGTGGAATGAAAAAGAAAACTTGTTTTGCTTTTAAGTGCATGCCAAATCTTCAATCGCCCAGATGATTATTGGGAATGTGAAAACAAAACAGAAATTAAGATTAATCCATTGGTCATTTCATTTTTCAGCCCAATCACTTGTTTGGTATAAATGGAACGCAATACTTATGCGACACATACACACGCACACACACACACACATGCACATGCACATGCATACAAATGCACAAAGTGAAAATGTATATTTTGCCGCCAAGACAAAGTTGCAAAATCACGAATCTGAAATATTTGTCAGAGGCTGAGCGGGAAAAAAGGGAACATAAACCGAAATCAAAGAGAATGGTCAAAGATAAAAATATAACCAATTCCGATGGTTCATTTAATCGTCCATTACAGCGCCACACCTATGCCGTTTCGTCTCGATACATTGTTTTTTTTTTTTTTTTTTTTCTTATTCTTTTGATTTAGGTAGACTTTGTGCTCCTTTTGTTTTGCAATTCCTGACTCTTTAAAAATAAAATAACCAAAACGCGTTGGTTGGATTCAATTGCCGAATGTATCCTGAAAAAAGCATTGCCAAATCATACGAAAAATATCTGTTTCTCTCACATTTTTTTCTTTTTTTTTCTCCTTTGATTGGATTTTTTTGCTAATGGATTTCGGTTTACGTAGATTGTGTAATATTTCGTTCTCAGCTAATAAATTACAAGAGACCAACAGAGCTGTCAAATTGATATTGGGATATGGTCGGTTTTTTTTTTTCTGGTTTCTTCTCATTTCTCTGTTTGCATCATCTGTAACAAGATCGAATTGTGTAAAATGAAACATTTTTCAAACATGTATTTACGTCAAATGGTGCACTTTCTTTGCTAAATAGTGACCGGAATAGCCAATGGTAAAAATAGTCACTCTAAATTTGACCGTTTTTCGTAACCAATCATTATTCAATTTGGAAAAATGGGCAATTTTCTTAGGAAAACCCAAAACATCTTCTTGATAATTGCTCAAGTAAGTAATTTTTCATCAAAACGATTTTTGAGAGTGAGATTTGTCTCTTTCGAAAACGTCGTCACAAATTCCATGTTTACACACACATACACACACACCCTCTCACACACTCTTTCACTCACTCACTCACTCTCTCACTCACTCAAACATAATTGAAAAAAATCTCATTGACCATGAAAGCGAACGGAAAAACAAAAAAAAAATTTGCATTCCGATTAAAAATGTCGAAATTGTTGATCAACAGCTTGAGATGATTTTCAACTTAACAAGTGAAATCAATTGTGTGGACTTGTGAATGCCATATGTTATTTGTTATGCACCACCCAAGAGCTGTTTATATCCAATTACTTGAACTGATGATGGTTGCGATGACTCGAGATTCCACTTTATGTTTGGTTCGTCCAATTTTTAGTTCGTTAGACAATTAATCAAATATTAAACGTAAAATATGGAAATTAATCTCTTTTCTTCTCACTCGATGTTATTTTTTTTTTTTCTTGACTACTTCTTCTTCTTCTGTTCATAATAAATAAAAAAAGCGAATATATTGTTGATGCACAACGAATTTCTGGATGATGAAGTAGAAAGGAGTCAAGTTGATTGTGCACAGTATGTGCATCCCAAGAAACTACGAACTCATCACTATCATGTCGTTGAGCGATGAGAAAAAAAAAACAATCTTGTGTGTTGTTCTTTTTTTTTTTTATTTTGGCGAGACAAGCGTATGGTGTATTCTTTACACTTGACTTGAATTTGCTCTCTGCTGGTATACGATTAAGGCTTGATATTTTTTTTTTTTTTCACTGTCTCTGTATATTCAGTTTTTGTTTTGCTAAAAATATCCATTTTCGCAACACACAAACAACAAAGTTTCGAAAGATTTGTGGAAAAAAAAAATGGGAATGAAACAAAAAAAAAAGTTAAACTGTAGGCGGTCTATGTGATGCATCTGATATGGTAAATGCATTTTTTCCCTTTCGACTGTTATTCTGGAAGAAAAGCAAGTTTTTCGGAACAAAAATATGGCCAAGACGATGGATGCTGAGCAAGAATAATGGAAAGAATGACGAAATCCTTACCAAAGGATATGTAGTTAGTAGACAAGAAGAAGACGAAGAAGAAGCAGAAGAAGAAAAATGAAGAAAGAAAGAAACAGCAACAACATGATGAGTGATGTCGAGACGGCGAAAAATTTAGCTACAATAGGACACAAAAAGAAGCAATTTAATGTTTGAACCGTAACAAAAAAAAAAAAAAAAAAAAAAAAAATAGGAAGATAAATGGGATCGATAAGTAGTTGCCAATTTCAAAACATTACATTTTGTGTTGCTGATTCATTTTTTTTTTTCTTCTCCTGCATTCTCAGTACATAGACAAAATTGCTCGACTTTCTTCGGTTTAGCAAGTGAAAGAAACCGATCAATAGATAGAAAGAGAATTTATGCCAAAGAAATCAATAATACATGGCGAACGAAACGACATGTGAACAAAAACGAACGAAAAAAAAAAGTGACCGATTAAATGCATTCTGAGAGGATGTTCAAGTGAAATGTATGAGTGCAAATCAGCAAACAATAGAATGGTTAAACGGCGCCGTGTCATTTTATGTTACACACAATGCCAATAACAATTCATCTACAAGCATTTAATATATGTTTCGATGTACTTGATATTTTAAGATTATTTCTGTGTCATTCATTGTTTGAGATTTTAAATTTTACTTTTTTTTTTTTTTCTTCTTTAATTCAAGGCATTGATCGTGTGCGTTGGACATGACTAAGATGCATCGTCCAAGCAACGACATAGTATTTTTCACTTGATTTCCTTGTCTTTTTCCAAAATGAAATCAATTCAATTTTTTCTCGATTTTATACAGTTAGTTGAACGTATTGTTGACATTGAATGAAATCTCAATCACAATATCACTTTTGTTTTGTTGATTATTGGTTTGCAAAAATCGTTTGAAATGTGTGGCTAATGGCGGCATGAAATTTCACAAAATTCCATAATGGCCAACAATAGTTAACAATAAAAATGATCGATTGGATTTGCAAAAGTGAAAACAAAAAAAAAAAAAAAAACAAAAATTCTCGGCCACTTTCATAGCGCCCGAATAACAATGATCATACCACACCATCACCAAAGAAATTTTTCCCAAATTTTTTCCATCTTTTTACAAACAACAACAAATGAATCCACTTACCGATTTCCACTTGTATCGCTTTTCCTTTTGATGTCCTTGGCATTTCTGAGCGATGAGGCAAATGCAAACGATGTTGGTGTGCGTGGATATTTGGTATCATCGTCAATAATCTGGTATTTTCTTCGATTTTCATAGCTATTCTTAGATCCATCTTGATTGACAACATGTTGATCGTTTACTGAAAGACAATGTACAGAAAAAAAAAGAAAAAAAAGATGAAATGAAATACATAAACAAACAATTATGCATTTGACCGATCTAAATTTTTTCCTTTCTTTTCGAAAAGAAAAAAAAAAAATCTATTCGGCAAATAATTTGGTTTTCTTCTTGGCTTTTTTCTTTGTCTTTACCAAGAAAATACTAAACCAACTTATCAAACAAAAGCCTTTTCATGTAAACGATGTGTAAAACCCTTCTCGATCTTGATTGAATTGAATGGATTTGTTTTTTCCTTTTATTTTTCAATCGTTCGTTCGTTTGTTCCAGGAAGCGTTTGAAAAACCAATGAACAAATACATCCAAAACAATATGATAATCTCAGCAAGCTGTTTAAATGTTTACAATGGAAAATTCCATTTTGCATTTCAATAGAGATGCATTTATTGGATCACATAAATGTTTAGAAACGTTTTTTTTTTTTTTTTTTTTTGTAACAATATAAATTTGCGTATGAATTAAATGCTTCAATGTGAATGCAAATAAATCACAAATTTTATATTCGAAACAGTCAGAAAATGTTTATTTTTCAGCGCCACATATAAATTTGTTGATATTAAAACATTTGGCGGAGCATGCTTATTTGGCCTTGGACTCAAACAAATATAACATCATTCTTTTATATTGTAACACATTTTGTTTCAATGGAATGACTCAAAATATATGAAAGAAATGATGGAGTTTGTCAGCGAAATAAAAAAAAAAAAATATGAAAATTAACGAAAGAAAAAATGAAATGAAATGAGAGACAAGAAGATGCAAGAGAAGTGGTTGTGGATATAAATTAAATTGTCATAACATATTGTTGTTGCAATATCATTCCGTTGGATATTTTGAATGTGCAGCATAAATTTGTAACAGTGATTCGGTGTTTCAATGTAACGATGCATTTCATTCAAATGCTAACGAAAATCAAATATTTATTATGTGCGCGCGCAATGTACACAGACGCGCGCCCGTACCCACTCTTCCCAACGCCAACTGAATATCATAATCAAAAAAGTGATTGTATTCATTTATCTCGTCTGTTACTTCGGTGCGTGTGTGTGTTTGTGTAACGGAAATTCGTCAGTGTCAATGTCGTCAACAAGAACGACGACGATATGGATTTCGATGGAATGTAAAAAAAAAAGAAACACAAAAATACAACAATAATAATATGCGCTGGAAATCCAGTGAATCAAATTGAGCACCAGATTCGCCCGGTTGCAAGGCACTCAGCTTCAGAAACAGTACCAATAACCATGTGTCAGTTCATATATAGCAATTAAACATCACTTCAGTTAGAACCAATTTGGATGGAACAAATCATTTCATATTTTTTTTTGTTTTTATTGCATATAAAATTCATAAAAGGACTATATATTCACATTGGCTTGGTGTGTATTGAGTCATTTAAGTTATAAGTGCGTTGTGCTGTAATTCCGTACATATGTGTAATCGACACCATTGCCGTGTAAGCAACAATAACGACAACAAATAAAATGTAAAACAGAGAAAGGAATAATGCTTTATGATTGCGTTGCGATTGAAACATTATAAACAAAAAATGCTCCACTCCGAGAAGACAGTATAAATAAAATGAACATTTTGTCTCATTTACTTGTTCATTGAAATTCGTATCAAAGATAAAAACCGTTTTTGAGAAACGATATACACGCACGTCCGTTGAAAGAAAACATTGAATTAAATAATGAGAAACATTGTTGTGTCCTCACAGCGAAAACATTCACCACTTGGACGGAATTGTCATATTTTCATTGCGATCGTTTGTTTTATGTTGCATACGTTTTCAATGCATGAAGATGTGTGTATGCATGTGATTGTGTATTTTTTTTTTTTTTTTTTTTTTTTGTCGTGTCTTCAAACATTACTGCTGAACGAACAACTCAAAACAACCGCATTATAAACATTCAATGTTTCGCATCCAGACTAAACAGAAACCAATAACCAACATGATTTTATTAATTTAAAGTGTAAAAATAATTTTTTTTTTCTTCACTTCATTCGGTTTGACGTTCACATGAACACACACACACACACACACACACATACACACACACATCATTTGAATTACAGCTTCTTCGTTTGAGAATTCTATTTTTGTTTAGAGTAAAAAAAAAACCGTATGTTTTTATGCGGATGAAATTGAATAATGCAGGCCCATATGAATGCAATTGCTTCGATTTGATTGTGTTATGATCGTTTGTGTCTGTTATCCACAATTTGAAAAATGAAAAAGAAAGAATGAAAAGAGAGCATAGCACAGCCATGTGTATGATTTAAATTACTCGTAATTCACTTCAATTTGTTTTTCCTTTTCTTCATTAAAATACATGTGATCAGATGTGGTTGTCGTTCACTATATCTCATCTCGTCCGTTTTGTTATGTCTTTTCTCATTCTAAAAATGATTTTTTTTTTTTTTTTTTTTTTTTTTTTTTTTATTCGCATAATCTTTCTGTATCCAACGTTGAAGACGGATTTGCGATCCAATTTCCCCTTAATTCAACATGAAATTCATCATTTTTGCATGTGTATCATTAAATTCATTTCCTGGCCACTCAATAATATCATATAGTTGAAAAGGCGCATTTGTTGTCATTTTAACCATCTCATTTTCTTATTTTTACAAAGCAATTTTAAAACATTTCACTTTACTTTACAATTTATCTATATATTGAGAGCAACAAATGAAACAATTTTTACAATATTTGTTTTCAAATTTCATTCGTTAAACTGTAATTTCAATTACTTGAATCCCATTTGAAATTAACTCTTCTCTTTCTGAAGGAAAAGAGGAAACACAAAAAATCGTAATGAAACAAAAAAAAAAGAAAACAAATAAGAGAAATGGACAATCAATTTTCAAGAATTAGTCAAGATCCACTCTATTGCCATCATCAACTCACTTCATATCATGTAATGTTGAAATAAGTGAATTGAAGCCGAACCGGGTAGTGTTTTTATAATTAAATCGGTTACACACTAAATCATTCTATGCATTCTTGATATTTTTTTTTTTCCATATTGTTCTAATTGAGTTCAGCATATTCTATTCAGTTTTCGGCACTCTCTCATTTCATTCAATTAAAAAAAGCCTCCCGAGTTGATTTTTATTTGGGTCGACGATTAAATTACGACAAAGCAGAAAATTCCAAATATTTAAATGAATATACAAAATGCGCGCGAGAAAAAAGAAAGGAATACAGTGAGAGAGTGTGTGTGTGTATGTGTGTAAGAGCATATAGAAAATAAATGGCCCTTAAACCGTATTATTGTGGCGATTCGTTGTGTCTTTTGATTGAATTGAATATGCGTTTACATGATGGTCTAATAAAGATTAAAATAAACAATGAAATTGAAGGAGATAAAGAAAACTTATATATCGGGATCTGCTATCGTTTTGTTTTCTTCCACTTTGACTTTATGAAAATTTTCAAAACGGTGAAGTGCTGGCTTTTTAGGTACAAGACACAGCGAATTATCAAAACTATATACACTCACACTCACACTCATATCATGCATGAACGCATACACATAAAATAATGGCAAAGTTGGAAAAAGGTCATCCTTATCCAAATCATAATGCCATTGTATAAAATAAGATAGATATGCGCATACAAAAAGTGTTGAATTGAATTACATTTAATGTCTATAAATTTTAAGTAATGTTGGCAATAGTTTGACATTTTGAATATGTATGTTTATTTGGTGGAAGAATGCTCGCGTCGGCAAATGAAACGGGGTCATCGAATCACTCTTTGTTATTTTCTTATTCAATGTTCCTATCGAATACAATAAACGAACATAATATTTTTTTTTTTTCTTTTCTATCATTTATTCGGCTCGGATCCATTTCGATTGCATGCCATAGTAAAGAAGAAGAAGAAGAAGAAAAAAAAATCCAATAAGTTGGCCTCTCTCAAATAGCATACAATAGATTCAATGGAACAATATTTTAAAATTGCTAACCTTTTTCATATTTTTGTGTTGCGGACAATTTGATTGGGCTGAAATACTTCACCGTTCGATTCTGTTGTTGTTGTTGTTGTTGTTTTTTTTTTTTTAATTCTAGCATAGGCTCAATGGTTTGGATAAATTCACGCATTTATTGCAATAACAATGATCATAAAAAAAAACACTCAATTACATACGGAAAGGCCAATCGAAATAGACATTTATTTGACCCACAGTGGCTGATCATCAAAACTCTTCCTCTCATATAAATCCATTGATGCACAAAACAAAGCATTCGAAAAAGAGTTAGAGAAGAGGAAAAAATAAATAGAACCGGAAAATAAATCACACCGGAAGAAAGGACACCGCGAAATTTGCCTACCTGGAAGGCACGAATTAATCTTATTAAATATTCAGTTTTGCCCAAAAAGGGTTTTTTTCCATCATATATTTAAGCAAGTGGATGGAAATGTTGCAAGGCATTCCTAATTCCAGTTATATTTAGGACATTTTCAGACGTTTCTCCGAAAGGTTTTAATTAGTTTGGTTTATTTATCACTCCATAAAATTACTGTTGTTTATTTTAAACAAAATGAAAATTCCAATTAAAATCAACATATACAATCGCATAGAATTCGGTTTGTTTTCATTTCTTCTTTAAAGATGCTACATGAAATGAGAAAAGAGATGAAAAAAAAAAACCGTTAAAATTGACATCATTAGTATTTTTGAGCATATGGCAGAGAGGAAGTGTTTTTGAGTCTTTACATCACATATAAAAAAAAAATTATGTGCGATATTTTTTGCGCATCTATCTTGCAATCGGCTTTTGTTTCATTATAAATCATAACGCATGCCAAAAACACGATCTTTATTTAATGATACGCGTGTATGTCACATGACAAGATCATATTCATTCAATTGAATACCGGTTGATCATCATCATTTTTATTTTCCAGTCTTGTCGTCAATCATTTATGTTTCTGAATTCGAATATAGTAGCTACCAATGTCTGTAGAGTTTGCAAATTTATAAATTTAATCGACAAATGAATGCAGGTAGGCAGGCAGACGAGTTTTATTTTATCTCTATCGGTGTCTTATTTTTCCGGTACTTCAAACAACCTACGTACGTTTGTCTGTGCAAATTGAATAGATAGTCTCTAGTTTGGCGTGTCTTTGATGGCGCAATAATAATAATAATAATAAAAAGAAGAATAAATCCATAGAAGAGCATTTTTTTATGATTTTATCCCCAAATAAATTGCGTTTTGGTTGAGAATATGAATGAAAGCGGCTCAAATGTCATCCGCACGAGTTATTTGAATGGTTAAAGAGAAAGACATTGAAAAAAAAAAAAAAAATTTGCAGCATTCGTATCCGAATTGTACAGAGGAAGTGATTTGTAAATGAAAAGAAAAACCAGAGAGGATGCTCTCTGCATATTCACGTCAAATAATTTTAGGTTATTATTTATGTCATGCAATTTGGCATTCCGAAAGTGAAAAAAAAAAAAAAAAATGCACACATACAAACTAGACATGACCGACATGACCGACATAATTTATTGATCAGGATTTTTCACTTGAATTTATGCAAATATATTTTGGTGTTCATTTTGATATGAAAACTAATAATATCTATTGAATATCAACCGGAATATCGATATGAATCAAAAGAATAGATAATCTGAATCCAAATCAATTGAAATAATTGTGTTGACAATTCAAAACACTCGACTGTGAAATGAATCATTCAATGTTTTTTAAGAAAACTGTATTATAGGCATGTTTTATTGTTTTTGATCATTTTCTCAACACTGCTTGGTCTTTTTAAACCGACAACTCCCCCCTCCCCCCTCATAAAAACGTCGATAGACGAATGATGTGAACGAGTGAGATGCATAAACTCAAACTTGGTGTCAATGGCTTTTGCATGTTTATGCATTACACGATTTTAATTATAGAAAATGATGTTGAATGAACTACGATGATGAACCACATCAGTATTTATGCTGAATTGAACAGGTTACAATAAACGAACAACAATCGCATCAAAGCAATTATATTGACGAAGGAATTCTATTTCAACCTGATGCATTTTGATCGAAAGGTGAAAAGGAATGTTTAAAGTCAATAACATATGGGCAAAGACGCGGCACGAGGACATTCACCTATGTAGAGACAGCGAAAAAAAAAAAAAAAACAGAAGCAACGATACACACGTTCGATGGCATTTAGTGTGTTTTGTTTTGTTTAGCCACAATTCGGTATCAATATGATATAAAAAGTGATGAAAAAGAAAAACACAAGAAATAATAATAAAGAAACTTTGCTACTCATCATAGAACAATGAGTTGGCCACCCCAAATTTGTCTATAACAGAAATTAAAATAGATTATAATTTGCTTGGGCAAGACAATAGTAGAACAATTAAAAAAAAAAAAAAAAAAAAAAAAAAAAAGCGAAAAAGAATTGACTACAACAATATGTAGATTGTAAGATTCGGTTGATGCGCACTTTACTTTATAAAATAAGGAAAATAAAATAGACATGAACATACATATAATAATAATATGGTCGTTGAGTATTGATGCCATTCATTCTTGTATGTGTGTATGCATAGGCATATGCGTATGATTAAATATATAACAAAGTCAAATCTAAGGGAAAAACTAGAGAAAAGAACATGCTTTACTCTCGGTATGTGTGTTTTTGTTGTTTTTATCATATCAAAGGTTGCAATAGAAATGTATTATGTTCTGTGTGCTCGTGTAATGATCATTTGAAAGCGTTAATAGGAATTGTAGGAGAGAAATAGTCGGAATTGAAGGAACATGACGAAGAATAAAAAAAAAAAAAAAAAACGAACGCACAAATAAAGAATGAAAAGAATAAAAAAAACGTGAAGAAATAACGAAAATGTACTACTGTATTGTGTATGACTATGTCCTAATGCGTGTTCGGTGACGGCCCATAAGTTTTACACTCGGTTGATCACAGTGCAACGGTTTCGATAGCAACTATAAGATAGTACCGCCAACGATTTTATATGAAACAGTGCATGCATGCACAATGCACTTGTCGCCTTACCAACTATTATTTCAATTCCACCAACTCGATCATTTCATGATTATGTGTACATGTATATGTTTGTATGCGCTTGCGCATACGCTCATTTTGCGTGCTTAGTGGTGCCTAGAAATTCTGTTACATTCTGCACTATATGCGGTTGATTTGTCGTTATTCATTTTCCTTATATCATACAAAAATATACACTTGCATTTCTTTTAATTCTATTTTTGGTGCATTTTGTTACATTACTTTTCTTTATCTGTATGTATGTGTTTGGGCTACTTGAAGCGAATAATTGAGGAAATTCAACGCTCAACAATTCAACTTGAACTGTTGAACTCGATTGATTTTTGGCGCAATTCATTCATTGTAACAAGTAACGTTCGACAATTAAATACTTGGACCAAAGGAAATCAATAAAACACTTGACAGTAAATAATGATTCAAATATTTCATTTCAATATAATCTCGTTTGTTACGGAAATGATATCCTTTTTGTAGTTTAGTTAAAAAATTGTTTTTTATTCAATCGAAAGAAAAAATTCGAAGTCCAAATCTTTTAAAGCCTTTTTTTTTGTTGAAAAACTTTGGAAAAATGTGAAATTTCAAATTGATTATAATTCAAATATATCATCGATCATTCTAAAATCAAATTGAATAATTAAATTGTGAGTTTCATCCCTCTGTGTCACTGAATTGGTGACAATTAACATGAGCATATAAATTTTCGAATAAATTAACATTATCCAAATGTAAAAGAAAAACACATATTTTATTGATATTTATTGTGTGTTTGAATAAAGTAACCCTTTGTTAGTTTGACATTTTTCCTTTTGCATTTTTTATGGCGCTTAAATATTTCGATCATAATTTTGTGTATTATTCAATTATTTGCCATTGTGATTGGGAATTGAATGAAAGAATCGTACACGTGTATGTGCCTAAATTTATATGCATCTGTGTGTGTGTGTGCATGTGTGTTTTTTTCTAACTGCAGTTTATTCACCCCAGCTCAAAAACACACACAATCGTCATCGTCAGATCGACGTTAGTTTCGATCATTATGCACAAGCATACACCAACAATATCGCATACCACTCTTTCTTTTCTTCTACATCCATTCTGTCTTGACAACAACACTGGAAAAAAAAAGAAGCAAATAAAGCGAATCTAAAACTATTTTATAGCTTCATTCAAATGCATTTGCTATTGAAATAATACCAGTTAAAATGAACTTTTTACACAAAACATGAAAGAAAGAGCAACAACAGAAAAGAAGGCGTTTGCATTTGAAATTCCTTAATGTTGTTGGTTTATTTTTTTTTTTTTCTCTTGTTGTTGTTGTTATTGTTTCGGGATTAATAATGAAGGCACGGGACAACCGATTTCACATATGTCGTCGTCGTCATAATTTACGCATAGATAACTATGATGTGCATTCAGTCGAATAGAGCGCGTTATTATTTGCATTTAAACTCAATGTTAAAATGTACATAATAAATGAAGAATTGAATATGCGCAAGAGAACGAGCAGGAGTGATAGAGAGATAGAGAAAGAGAGAGAGAGAGAGAGAGAGAGAGAAAGAAAGAAAGAAAGAAGTACGCGCGGGATCGTTCGGTCAATGATCATCATAATCGCCAATGTGTTACACACATTACTATGCATTACTATTTCTGCATTTTAACTGTTCTAGCACGAGGTAAATGTGGATACCGTCACGAAATATATTTCTGATAGAAATGAAATAATTGCGGTATGCATGCGAACAAATTGTAGTTTGGGCGTTTTCGGCCGATAATATCACAATGGAAAACCTGATGAAATTCGACGCATGGATAAAAGAATATAGAATTATTCAAAATTATCATCGTCGTTTCCGAAAAATTGCGATGTAAAATTCGTGTTATGTTCGATAATCGAGTACCAATTATGATTGGTTATCGAAAAGAATGTTTTTTATGGTTTTTTTTTTTTATTACGTTTTGGAAATAGAAAAAGAGAAAATGAATAAAAATCACTGATGGTACACCAAATGATTTGTATTGTAAATAAACTGCTTGAAATACTCCTAACCACTGTTTTTTTTTTTTGTATTGCAATGAAAATTATTATGACCGTTTTCGACGACGTAGAGAGTTGATATGACAAACCATGATTAAAACGGTTTCGTAAACCTGAATCAGAATCATTAAGGCACGGAAACAATAGACCATAATCAACTCGAAACTGCAATTTCACATTCATTCCTTCCTTCCCTCTCTCTCTTTCTTTCTTTCTTTTTTTCCTTTCTCTCTCGTTCTCTATCTCTATCTCTTGTTCATCTTCTCCGTTCATTCGGTAATAATATTTTGTGATTACAGTTATTTTTGGGCTTGTTTATCCCTGGTCCTGAATATAAACTATGCCTCAAGTGGATTTGTTCGCATATCTCATGCAGGCCAAACAACATATATAAACCATATGAATCCATATGCATTTTCACATTTTCTCGCAATTTTATCATGCAGTGTAACTGTATGCCCAAATGGAAATTAAAAACGGGATATTGAAAAGTTGTCAAACAAGTTTTTGATTGCATTATGAAATGAAATTTATTTTTTTTTTTTTTTTTTATTCCTTCTGCCATGAGCTGAAGTAGATAGAAGTAGGTGCTTTGGAGTATTTCGTTTCATTAATTTGTTGTCAAAATTAAAATCGGTTGTATTTGTATAGTGAGCTTATGTTGTTTGGTGCTCCGAACTTTTCGGATATGGAAATCAGTTAATTTGCATATTTCAAACTGCATGTTAGTTTGTCAGCCGTGAAACAAATACAATGAACAACATTAGATCGTATTTCATTCACGCTGTTGGGTTTTTCTTCTCTCGAATGAAGTAGCAGCAATAGCAGTTTGTTTTTATTTTATTTTTTTTTTTTTCTGGATTTTATGCTAAAACAAAACTAGATCGCAACTGTGACTACAAAATTGGTGTGTGCATAGTGCCGGTTCGATGGCCTCGTACAAGAGATAAGGGTGCGCAACAATCATCGCTCAGTTTTTCTCGCTCTCTATTGCTCATACACATACTCATATATTTACCCATATGCGTATTATTCACTTCACATAGCACATTTTTCGTTCCGTTTTTTTTTTTTTTTTTTCTACTTTTAGTTTCGGTAATCGAGATATGACGGATCTGTTGGCGCGATTGACTCATACACACTCAAAGTTGCTGTTGCCGGCAATAATAATAATAATAACAACAACAACAACAACAGTAACCAAAAACAAATGTGGATAATTTAAGGGTAGTTGAACTGAGCGGGACCTGAAAATGAATATTTCAGCAAGCACCTGGTCACTGATGTGTCAGCGCAGTTCGTTCCATAAACCGATTGCGCCACTTTGTTGACGTTTACTTTTATCTCACATATTGTGCTCGTCTATTTGTAGCTTAGATGCTTTGTTTTCTATTTTTTAAATTTGGCACAAATGTAAAAGATAACATGTGGCATTGTGATTATAGTACTCGCTTCTGGGTTTTTGATTGTAACGAGATTCATCTCAGTTGGCGAATATGATAATTCTTTTTTTTTCGTTCATCTATGAAAAAAAAAAGAACAATGACAGTTGAGTTCAGAAAATGTACGTCTATAGGGAAAGAAAACTATTACCAAACAATGACGATAATGACCAGAAAAAAAAAAAATATATGAAAAATCGTTTATTGTATTAAAACTTATTTGCTTCGTCAAGCTTAAGAGAGGAGAATTGCAACCGTAATAAATAAACACACACACACACACACACATATATATAAAATCGAACATTGACGGAAAATTTTTCCGGAAAAAATACACAATAATAGAGTATGAGAATATTGAATATGAACATTACTATTACATTAATCATGTATTTTGTTTCGAAATTAACACTTTTATCAATACTTGAAAAGCATTACATGTCATCCAGAAGTAGTAACAAAACAAAGAAATAATCGAAACATTTTTCTTGTCATATAATTATATTTTCAAGTGTTAATTTTTACATTAAAAATGGCATTAATTATAGTATTAGGTATATGAGGTACGCACAAAAGCATTGATTCCATTAAATTGCAAAAATGATGAGTGTAAAAATGAGAATTATTTGAAAACAATGGAAATGAAATTCCAACGACGACGACGACGACGACACATTTCCCAATAAATAATAAAATGTAACGTAAGGCGCTAAGAAGAAATTGATACACTGCACAAATCAAAATCATTGTTATTAATTTGAGTGACTTTGAAAATGAGTGTGATTGCATTCAATTCGAATTGCATCTATGTGTTTGTTCACAATTTGGCCGAAACAATGCGATAAAGAAATCCAAAGACAGAAACAGGGTACGTACACAGAGAAAAGACGTTTATTTTCATTTTTGTTGTTTTTTTTTTTTTTTTTTTTTCTTCATTCGATTGTATATATTTGTACCCCATATAACGGTATATACAGTACTTCTCAGCTGTACCAGCAAATGCCAAACCGCTTACTTCATACGTCTTCTAATGCATTGGCATTAACTTTACGGACCGTATAATTTACGATAATATTGTTTATATGTATGACATTTAAGTTCGTCTATTGATTCGATTGAAAGCTGTGATTTTGATTTTTTGTGTCGATTCGTTGAAACGAATACGCGAACGAGGGATCGAAACAACTAATGTGTGTTATTAGTCATTTTCTAGACAAAAACGGAAGAAAATGTGTGTGTTTTTTTTTTTTTTTTTTTTGCTTTCGTTTCGACCAAAATTTATATTGGTAAATTTGGCGCGTAATCTTAATATGGAACCGTGAATTATTTTTAACATAGAAAACAAAAGTGATTTGATCAACCTCGACGAAGTTGAAAAAAAAAAAAAAAACATTGCAATTTTTCAAAATTCTACCAGCATTATGTATTCATGCTGTGTATTTAAACGTTTCAATTTTCTTAAAAAAGATTTTACAATTTCACTATTGAAATTGTTTCGATCAAAACGGTTTGTTTTTTTTTTTTTTTTTTGATACAAAATTATCCTTTGGAGAAATGATTTAAAATTTAACTTTTAGCTGCTCATGCGATTCCCGACAAAATTTAACATTTGTGCGCACATTTTGTAATGATGCAGACATGAAGAAATAAAAACGGTTAATTTCAGTTGCATCACTGTCTTTATAGAACAACACGGAACACACACACACACACACACACACACACACAGACACAGACACACACAGTATGAAATAAGATGATACACCCTTTTTCTGAAGTCATCATTGAATTATGGCAGTTACGGCAATAAATGTTTAATGGCTTTTCGTGCATGATCAATATGTAACGATGAATTTTTCGAGGAAATCTCAATATATCTTGTGGTATATGTGTATCTATGTGCATGTACAGTACAATAAACAATCAACAAATTTTCGTTAACATCAAAACCAAGTTAGTAAGTTAACCAATTTTGAAAAACCACACGAAAAACACAAATTCTCCAGCGGAGCTAAAATCTGGCTATTGTAAACAAGAAACGCGGTAATAGGGAGAGTTATATTTGTTAAATAAATATGTTACAAAAATAGATGCATTTAAATGCATTGATGTTGAATGTTTGTGTCAGTTATTGAAATGACGTTGAGATGGATGAGTTGTGGTAAAATTTGGAAAAGTGATACGATGAAATGTTATTTCATTGGAATACTGGGACATTCTCATTCGCACATAATCTCATTCGAAGATTACACTTAAATTTTCACACTTTGAGATAGAAAATCTCTGCTTGAAGATCTGAAAATATAATTATTTTATTTTGTCAATTATAATTTACGATTGCTCTCAAAAGTGAATCTTTAATTTTCATATTAATTCATAAATGTTCATAACAAATAAATGGGAAATGATGAAGAATTCTTCATGGAACACCAACACCGATCGAATGAACGGCAAATAACCAAAATAAAAATTCGCTCAGTTTTTATTTAAAAAAAAAAAAAAAAAAAAAAAATCATTTGAAAATTCCAGGCGTGCATGTATTGGCTGGCCAAGGTAATAAACATAAAAATTTATTGCATTGTATTGTGTGAATCGCAAAGACAACTATCAATCCAGCGAGCCAATACACATACACGAAACAATTTCAAAAGACCGTTTTGATAATTTTCCTTATTTTTATATTCTTCGCATTTTTATTTTTCTCAAATTTTATCCGTTTTTTTTTTTTTATTTTTATTTTATTTTGCTTTTGTTGATATTTATGGTACAATTTCATTTTGATAATTTTTCTGCATTTTTCGTTGCACTTTATTCGGTCATTTTGTGATCGCATTGGCGATTTGATTTCATGCACCCAAAATCTCGTTATTGATGATAGTGTAGCACATAAATTTTCTTTTTATCGCTTCTTATCTGAAATTAGCGAATGATCGTAACGAAGCAAGACGAAAAAAAAAAAAAAAAAAAAAAAAAACAAAACAAAATTTGTGTTTGCCTCGGCCAATGCCATTGACCGCAATCTCAACGTGAAAACGATTTGCATGTTTTGCTCGCGAGAAGAAAAAGAAAAAAGAAAACAAGACAAATTCCATTCTTAAAGTGCAATTCAACTTGTAAACATTTCTCTGAACATCATTATTTTCCTGATGTGTTCTTCACTTTTCTCCTCTCCTTTGTTTATCTCATGCTTAGAATATTACTTTGAAATGACTGATGGATGAAATTAAATAAATGTCTTGAATGAAATTGTGTCGGTTTAACGGTAATTTTAATGAAATGCAGTTTTAAATTGTAAAACGGTAATAGGAGATGTACGGCCAAATTTGATCTGCAAATGAATTGAACATTTTCATCCCCTTCGTCAATGAATCTGTCGGTTATTTTGATGGGTCATAGATATGACTGTCTTTTGATATGTTTGATGAGTAAACCATATAAAACTAAATGTGCATTCCCTTCGAACACATCGATAGAAGTATTTTGAATGAAGGAATGAGTTTGCCGGGAATCATTCCGGAATGAGTTTTTTTCTTTCATTCTTTATTTTTTTTTTTTCAGCTAAAACTTTCCCTTTCGTTTCCCTAAGATGAGTATACGGAAGAGATTTGGCAATAATCCAACTGTTTTTGTCCATGTTTTGAAACCGTCAACCAAATCAAATATCGATCTGGTTCACATTATATTTTGTTCGATGCAAAAAAAATCATGTGTGAAATCAACAAATCGTTTTTTTTTTTTTTTTGGCACAAATTTTATTTCCTCTTCTCATAAATAAAATAAAAGATTTATAAGAAGAAGAAGAAGAAGAAAATCAGGGGAATAAAACAATTCACTCTTAACGAATGCATCGAATGAGTAAAACGTATCTAATTTCAAAAATCGTTCTCACAAAAAGTCATTACGAATGCACATATCACAACAATCAAAAGATCCAATAATCCTTCGATTGAATCGAACATGAGAAAAAAAAAAACCAAATTTACAAACTAAATTATACAGAGATGGAGATGATGAAAGAAAAACAGACAAACAATTGACAAAGATACAGTTTATTCGAGTTATTTTTTTTCTTTCGTTTAAATTCATTTAATAAAAAGATCTCTTCAAGAATGTTTCACTACAGAGTTCATACAGGAGTCTGGTCATCTTTCAACTGAAAGTTTCGTTTAAAATAAAAACTTTTTTTTTGACGATGTCCACATTTTTTTTTTGGCGAAAAACAAATATTTATTGAAAACAATTTGACGAATTGTTAACTATTGTTCTTGGTGTTCATTTTGGACCTTTTGAGGCAATAATTCTGGTAAACAATTGTGAAAATTATGGTTAGATTTTTTCTGATTCGATAAAATTATTCAGATTTCGAAATTATTTGTTTCCATGAAATTCAATTAAATGTCAATGAACAAATGTTTTATTTGCATAAACGTGGAAATCACCGAAAATATGTGTTTTATCGTGTGTCGAAATTTCCTTACGGCACTTTATGATAAGGAAACGTGCCAACGACCATAGATTTGGACTTGGTATGCAATGATTGTGACTTAGTATGTAATGATTATTTTTGGAGCGCGTTTTTCTTTTCTTTTTAATTGTCAATGGATTTTCTTATTGTAGCGAACGTGCTCATTTCATCAGTAAGTTAATGTAGAATGTAATAATTTTTTTTTCTTTTTTGTGTATTTAATGTGATAGAGTAACGCATTTTCGCATCTGCTGCTCAATTTTCTAACTAGCTAAGCGCCAAGCGGCAATAACTAGTCATGATCGTTACGATGAATGCATGCAACTGTTGTATACCATGCTCGTTGCTTGTTCGCTTACTCACTCACTCTATGTCATTTTGTATGTATGAGCGATTTACAACAAAATACTTTGATATGTACATACATTTTGTACGTAAACGTCATTACCATTTTTCGTTGAGGCTCTATCATCGGGGTGTTTTTTTTTTTCCTCTTATGCTGATACCCTAAGCCAAATGTGTATAGTTTGTGTGCATTTTCGTTGATGGCAACGACCACGACCACGAACGACACTTTTCCAAATTCCCTTTTAATGCCCGATCTGCATTTCATATGGTTTTTATTTACCGCTTTTTCTTTCCTTACGATACGCTACTTACATTCATTGCCAAACGAAATTTTAAGTAAGTTACCGTTCTTACATACTATATATTTCTTTCTTTCTTTAACTTTTCCTTATTCTATTTTTGGTTTCTTCTTCTTCTTCGGCATCGAAGGTAATTTCATTTTTGGTGGTGTTGTTGTTGTTGTTGCCGATTCAGTCGAGGTTGTTGCCAGTTTTACTCAGTTACTATCGCCATTTGTGAGGTTTCATTCACCCTCTTCTCAATTCAATCATATGTCTTATACTTTTTTTTTTTTGTTTTTCTCTTTTTCCTTATGTCATTACATTCGGTTTTTGCTCCTTCTGTTCCCACTTTATTCTCTCTCTTTCTCTATCTCTCTTGCTCTCTCCTTCTCTGCCTCTTTCAGTCTCCTTTTCCTTTTCTGTTTGTATTCGTTCACCATATGATTTTCATGCAATATGAAAAACAGTAGAGCACATCGATTTGTGTCTACCTAGACCTTCCGTACTGTTCAATGAAGTGAGCGCATATTTGCGCCAATCGATTTTCAATGTATGTTTTTATGTTACTTTTTCTTTTTTTTTTTTTTTTTCAAATAATATTTTCTGTTTTCTTTTGCTTGCTCTCTCCCTCTGCGGTGGTTTATGCAATTTTTGCTGCTTTTGTTGTTGCATTTTTGGTGGATATGTGTTATTCAAACACGTCTTGCAAGAATATGACGTTTGGCATTGAAAATAAAAAGACGAGTGTGAGAGAGGGATAAAGAAATAAAGAAAAGTGAACAGACAGACACACACACACACACAGAGAGAGAGAGAGAGAGAGAGAGGCAGAGAAATAAGGAAAAAAAAAATAAACGAACGAAAGATAGAAAGAAAGAAAATTCTATAAAAACGATTTAATGCCAAACGAAAGGGAGAGTTTTACGTAAGAAATAATTGATGTGGATGAGCTGAACATACACAATTGTATCTGTGTGGATTACCTTTGTGCGTTTGAATGGAATGTGAAAGGCTCGGTAATCAAGAATTTTCTGTAGATAGCGAAATGTAGCACGGGCCAAAAATCATTGTTTTGAAGTCATTCATACAAATTCGGCTGCTAGCGAATAAGAAGAAGAAGATCCAAAAATGCGAATTGTACGAAAAAAAAAAAAAAAATTATCACTAAACGACTCTATCGGTATGGATCGATACAATTTTTATTATGGTTTTCGTAACGGTACTAAACTATTTCGCATCCATTGAATTCATTCGATGCACAAATTCATAACACACAATCATAACGAGCATAAAGTTTTTTTTTAATGTTTTCTTTTCTAATTCCATTGCATTAGTTTTCGCTTTTCACATATAATTCTGTCTTTTTCTTCTTTATTTCTCTTTGTAATGCATTGCTTTTTCTTTCCTTCCTCTACTTCCTTACTTACCGATCGTCAAATCAGCTGAAATGTTTTTGATTCGGTCGGACGACGAGCATACAATGGCATTTAATCAAGTCTTAGGGTGACGGCACAAAATGATGGCAATAATTTTTTTTCCTTCTTTCTATTCATTCTTCCTTTTTTGGCACATAAATAAATGCCTAGCGCCGTTGCATTGTCATTGAGAAAAGTAGCGCCAATATGATCAATGAAATACCGTTACGATGAGTTTGCTACATCGAAAATTATAAAATTTTTGAGGCAAAAAGTCAAGATGTGCGCTGATGATGCGCACATTTCATTCGACATTGGACACGAGCTTAAAATCTATTCAATCTACCAATTATTGTCACGTTGAAAATGTTGAACGATGGACAATATAAACAAAAGCTGTTGAATTCTTGTTTCAATGATTTTTCCATTATTTATTTCATATTCTTTTAACAATGATAAGCAATTGTAATATCAAACACTCACAGACATCATGGTCACCACAAAAATGGTCAATTCGGCTAAACAACGGGTCACAATTGAAATGTTTGAAAAATTAATTATACGAATGTGATTGTATTTAGTATGTTTGATTAATGATGATAATATCGCGAAAGATTGTTTTGCTCTACCATCTGGTCGTTTGAAAATTGTACACTTTCAAAACAAAAGGGTTGATTGTTGTTGTTGAAGACAGTTGTTGAATGTTCAATACAAAAAAAAAAAAAACAAGACATTTCAAGATCATTTTTCTTTCGATCACAAAAGAGAAAGTAAAATTACAAATAATGCTGTAGAAAACTCGTGCTCAACAAAACAATATTGAATTTGATGGAAATTTACATGATAAATCTGCATGTGTTACATAGTTAACGGAAATTTTATTTCCACAAAATTATCGATTGTAATCTTTGACACAAAATACATGGAAAAAGCCTCCAATATACAAAATGATTTCACCTAAATTCCATTCCAATGCAAATGCAAATGTAAATGAAAATTTTAAATTTTTTATTCTTTCCTGCCTTGCTTCTTTCCTCTCTTCCTTCCTCCTTTCTTTTTATAAAAAGGAGTCATGGAGAAAGGGCTACAAACACCCAACTGAATAAGAATATATGGTATGAATGGAAAAAATATGCAAATCGATTACGGAAAAATGAGTTTGGTCGATGAATGAACGATCTTGTTATTTATAAGTTTTTACAAAATGAAAATATAATATCAAGAGAACAAGAAGTGCATCGAAATGAACGTAAATTAAATGAAGAAAAAAAAAAAGGAAAAGAAAGTGGGCTCGTTTCATTCTTCGTCTTTATTGCAAATACAAGATTTTTTGTTAAGAGGAACAACATCAAACAAAAACCATATTAATATTTTTTCCAGAAAAAAGAATGTATTTTTCTTAACTAGATCTCCCTTTTTGTGTGATGTTCGTTCTTGAAAACTGCTCACTTGCATATTCACTCTCTCTCTCTCTCTCACTCTCTTTCTCTCTTTCTCTCTCTCTCTCTCTCTCTCTCATTCATTCACTTTCTCGATTCTATTTCTCTTCATGTACAATGCAATTTTTGTACGTAAATCTGGATTTCTTGCCATTGCAAAAGCTATGCAAATTGTCTTGTTCATACAATTTTACACATACTTGCACACACATCGCATTAAAACCAGTGTGCAAAGAAGAGAATGTGAATGAAGAGAAGAAAAAAAAAGTGCACAACGGAAATCAATCAATATTTTTTTTTTTTTATTGATTTTAAACAAAATGGCAAAGTGCTTGCAAAATTGTTCAATCGCAGTTGTCTAATTTCCATTTTATGGAATTAAAAGAAAATTCAAATGAATACGATTAAATGATTGCATGCATAAATGTGTTTTAAACCATCAAAACGAATACAATTTAAAATTGAGCATTAATATGCAAAGAATTATTACACGTGATTCAACATTTTGCACAAATACAATGCTATTTGCAAAATGAACACAATAGATGCAATTATCGCGAATGATTTTCGTTTATGTTTATGCCTATAACTGACTAAATTGGAAAATTAAACTATACCAACCAACCGAACCGAAAATAATGATGAAAAGAAAACGAAACGATTTGCACTTTTCCATCGTTGGCAATTGAATCATTCGTATTTTTCGTTAACAATGTGCTCGAATGCATGAATATAATTAAGGGAGCATTAACAATAATGGGATGAAATCAGTTTACAAAACAGGAATCGAAGAAGAGGACGAAAAAGAAGAAAAAGAAGAAGAAGAAGGAGATGACAAAAAACACAAACAGCAGCAGCAGAAAAAAAATGGCAAAAAGACATTTACATAATCGATAAAGAGCAGGCAAATGTGACACAAGTATATAAATCATACTGAATGCTTCAAAGTCGACATATAGCACTGAACACACCGCCAAATTGTTGATAGTGCAACGATTCAACAACGAGCACAGAACAATCTCCACAGACAAATGTACAATAAATTTTAATATGCATGCAAATGGTAGCAATACAAGCAACAACAATCACAAAAGAAAGCGGCTCTTTAAATTTTTGCTTCTTTTTCGTCTTCATTTTTTCTCTCTCTCTCTCTCTCTCTCTCGTTGCTTTTCTGGTCGTTCGGCTGTTACCTTTCGGAGAAAAAAAAAATCCATCGTCTTACGCTAGTTTTCACCCTATTCTGTGTTACACGCGGCTCTATCTTTTTCTTTTCACTTTCTCTCTTATATTTTGCCTGTTTTTCATCCCATGTGTACCCTTCTGGACGGGGCTGTTTTTCAATTTGTTCATTGTTCCAATAGACTATTTAAATAGATCTGAGTAGCTATTGTAAGTGTTTCGCGGGTTTTTAAAACATCTTCAGACATTTTCGGGTCTATGATATATAAATAACATATCACAATTTTTTTTTTTTTTTCCTTTTTGCATTGCATTTGGTTTTTATTCATGTACGTGTGTGTGTGTGTCAATGTTTTGCTAACTATCCAGTACATGTATATAAAGCACACTGTATTTCTCTCTGCTCAATGTTCAATTGACGTAAGAGATGAAAAACTAATGTGTGCAAAAAAAAAAGGAACAATGTCATCAAATTTACAATGGAATGAAAACGACTATATGACAGTCCCAAGACTAGAAGATTGGACGACGCGAACGAAAGCCGGAATATTCACTGATGAAAGAAAGAAAAGAAAAAAAAAAAAAACAATTCATATTTCGTTAGCCTGGTTTCTTCAATATTTTTGCCCGCCAAACACTCTTCAATATTCAATAAACAACGTTTTTTTTTTTTTACATTTCAATTGACACGAAAACAGGTATAATAGCATTCAAGTTAACTTTTTCTATTCTTCAAATCACATTAGAATCGTTTGGATTTCTTTTTTTTTTTTGCCTTTAAATGAAAAGTCAAAAATATAAAAGTTAACATGAAATTCACCATTCAGCCGTTAGCATGGTGAATGCATTTCGTGCAGAGATGAAATCAATCCATGTTCACGTGCAAAGTACGGATTTTCAATGAAAATAAAAACTCCACAAGAATCCAAAATTTTATTATCAAATATCTCTTTTGTAATTAGTCGGCAGCATATCGACATATGATTCGAATGAAATTAATTAAGAATAAAATGTGTCGAGCATAGAAATAAATTCCATATTTCATTGTTTATAAAAGTGAATTCATGGTGAAAACAAAGCGGGAAAATTTCAATCAAATTTTCCACTTAATTAATCATTCAGAGCTTAGGTGTTGGCATTAACTCAAGATTCAATGGAGAGAAGAGAGAGAGAAAAAAAAAGTGCCATGTGATGCACGCAAATTTCAATGCACACAAGCGTTATACTGGCATAATCGATAATTTTTCATTTATTTAATAAAATTGCATCGTTGTTCAATACGTTATACCAACGCTGTTTTCAATGAATGTAGATCATTGTTGCAACATACTGTGCGCGGCTGATTTACAATATAGATTTGAATGTATGTGTGCTTTGCATTATTGTTTTCATTTTTATACAGAGAAAACATTTGCAATGGCAAGACACACAGAGACCTTCTTACGATTCAACAGCTCTAATTTATTTGTTTTGTACGATGATGCGTCTAGCTGTGACGTTTAAATTCCATACTGAGTAAGCATGCTTTGTTTATAAACGACATTTAGAGACGACAAATGTCAAATCGTTTGTTTGATTAATATGAAATTCATATTGGTTTAGAAATGACAATAAGATGGTTTTTTTTCTTTTTAATTTTGTAAGACGCTGAACGCAAATCAAAAGTTAATTTACACTAGAAATTATTGAAATGTTAATTGCTATTGTTTTTGTGCATGAATAATTGAATTGAAGGAACCAACGAATATTCTATTTCTCACTTTTTGTGAATGACAAATTTTTCTATCGAAATAAGAATACTGACAAATTTCAATTTTTATCATTTCATATGGATCATAATTGGTTTCTTGGTTCATTGGCATTACATACCGGTAATTCAACTAAGCTTTACATATCAGCAACACATTCATTTCAATGGTGTGATATTGACACCGACAAATAAATACAATGCAATCAACCAAACTACAGAATGTTACAAACACACCCTCGGCTTTCAATAGCACGCGCCAAAAACTGTTGTTAGACTACTTCAAGGACTGACATAGATGTAATAACCCACCATAATGTGTGTGTGTGTGTGTGTGGTGCACATATTGATGGTGTGTAGCGCAACGGTTACACTCGCACCGCTTTAACATAACTAAAATAAATGTCATTCTGTCTTATTCTATCTCTTCGTTTCGCTGCTCCAGATCAAACAAAGCAAAATGTGATGATGAAGAAAAAAAAAAGAAAAATACAAATAAATATATACGACAAATTCTAGTGCAAAAGCATTAATAATGGAAATGAAATAAATAATAAGTTTAGTTTTATACTGGGCGATAAATGTAAAAATAGGGGTCAAACGCACAGTATAGTTTCGTGCATGGTTGGTCTTCTTGGTGCAACTGCTTTTAACGGTAAGTCAAGGTGGCTGCAACGAAACTACATTACTATATATATTTTAGCTATTGTGTGTGTGTGTTGATACACGGTGAATTATTTCCACTCTCTCTCTCTCTCTCTCTCTCTCTCTCTCTCTCTCTCTCTCTCTCTCTCTCTCTCTCTCTCTCTCTCTCTCTCTCTCTTTCACTCGTTTTTATACATTCCATCTTTCGATTTTCTTTTCATTTTCCGTAACGATCTTATGCATTTAGCGATGAAATTGCGCCACGACATATCTTACACATTGAATGTATGCGGTTTTGACCGCCGAAATCAAATTAGCGCTGAATTCATTGCTCTATTTCTCCCTATCTCTCTCTCTCTCTCTCTCACTCACCCTTTCTTTCTTTCTTCATTTCTTTCTTCCTTTTTTTTTATTCCTTTTTTCTTTTTCTTTCTCCCTTGCTCTCTGTCTATCGCTCATACATAGTCTTTGTCTTTTATTGCTTGCAACATATTCAAAGTAGGCAAATGACCAACAGTAGACATTCCATTGTCTGAAAAGTGGTAGTAACAAAGAAAAAAAAAAAATAGTGTAAAATGTACATCTAATGCTCGTAAACACTTGTCCTGATACAAATTTACTAAACAATTGATGACCTCTCTCGTTTTATAAACCTTTTGAAATTTTTCAATGGGTTAATTCTATAGTTATTTAGATGGTGTATGATTTATTTTTTTTTTTTCTTCTTTTCATAAAAAAATTCAATATGTTATATTTTTATGATTTTTTCCATTCAATTATCCTTGATAATTTATGCAAATTGACTTTTGATGCATTTGAAAAAAAAATTGCTCAGTAACAAGAAAATATTGTTAATTAAATTTATTTTGTTTTAACATTGATGATATTCATTGAATAATTTTTTTTTTATGAAGTTTTGATGAGAAATTTTGATTAAGAACTTAATTGTGAGTTTCTAATGAAATAAACAGAAGATATTTCGAAAAAAATCTCGATTATGTCGAATAAAATGAAACATTTGCCTATGTGAATTTAAAATTTTTCTCCTAAACTCAATTAAATCCTAGATTTTGTCCGTTTATAATTGAAAAAAAAACAGCGCTTTCACAGAATATTTTGAATTTTTATCGTCAAAATGTGTGCTTAACATATGTGTACCTATATATATGAATATATGTGTATAAATTAGTCGCCATCTATGTATCAATAGTTGAATTAATTCATACAAGTTCGTGCCGTATGTGACAAGCAACATATTACATGTTACATGCAAATGCATGAATCATTACAAAATCAGTTGAATTGAATGGTTTTCACTTACCTTTTGTCATATCACTTCCATCGATTTGAAAAATTTTAGCCTTTGCAACATTCAATGCAAGTTCACTGATTGGCGATAAAATTGGTGGCGGGCTAATATCTCTAAATGAACGTTTGAGTGTATAATTGGTAATATTAAGCTTTAAATTGGATCCATCATTCATTTGATGTTGGCTAACATCTTGGCTAATATCGCTTAAACTTTGGTTGCTATCATTTTCAAAATGTTGCTCAAAATCGCATGCATCTTGTGTTGCACAATCTTCTAAATCTTCCATCGATACGATGCTTGATATTTTCCTTAGATCACCGAACACTTCTGTTGATTTTTCCATGATTCACGTTCTTCTTGAAACTTCTTCTTTTTCCAATTGGTTTTTTTTTTTTTTTTAATTGACAATCAAACACTCATGAACCGATTAAATTGAATTTGAACAAAGTCGAATATGATCAATTGTTTTGAACATTCGATTAAATATTTAAACACGAAAATCGATCGAAACAGAGCGATATTATGATTCTGAAAATAAAATGAAATTGATGTGAATAAATATAGAAATCGATTTAGAAAGAATTTTGTACATATGTAACCAATGAGCACACTTGGATTAACGGGTCATATGTAGAAGAAACTTTGGCCGAACACTAAATCACATTTATTTAATTTTGCTCATTAAATCGTAGTAACAAAAGCATTTATTGTCTTTGCCCAACCAAAGAAAAAAAAAAAGAAAAAAGAAAAAAAGAAAACCCACAAAATTCTATTCATGATCCATGAAATGACTTGCCAAAACTTGTCTCTATTATTTTGATAATAAAATGCTCACCACCAATTGTACACAAATAAAATAAATTAAAATAAAATGAAATTGTATCTAATCAAACATGTGGATTTATATTTGATTGTAAAAACTTTAAAAATTTCAGTAATAAAATCATTGCACGAATCATTTGACAAATATTCACTGACAATAAATAATTGCAACAATGTATTTGTATTAAACAAATGAAACATGTGTTTACTAATCATTTGAGCGTTCCAGCGCGAACAGAATTAATGCAAACGCACTTATTGGCACTGTCACACCGCTCTCACTCACACACAATTGAATTTTTGCAATTCAGATTGGAGCGAAAAGCGATAGCATAGAATCGAATTATTGTTGTATTTGATTAGGCGGCAAAGATGCATGACATTTTGGTAGAAGAAAAACATTGTTTCATGTATTTGTATAAACATGATGATGTTTTCAAAGAAAAAAAAAAAATTACCGGCAAATAATGATTTCAACATTTTGATTGTTCAATTTAAATATAGAATTTTTATGTTATCATTTCTTTGTGAAATTTGCTGTTGCCTTTTAAATACAATCAAAATGGTTTTTAAATTAGCCACCAATAACATTATCTAGACAATGGCACCGATGACCGATATTTGTTTACCGGCATTAAAACAGTTGATATTGTACATAACCATAAAATTGACTAAAATCACATTTTTCATCTCTTTTTTCATAAATACAAGATTTATTGAGACGTCGTTTACATTATTTTTTATTGTTCACTTTAATTCATTTTAATCAGATTTATAACATTTTCTCTATTCATCAGCAATAAGAAATTTTCACACATTTTTTTCTCTCAAATAAGAACAAGTGTCTGGATATTTTTTTTTTTTTTTTTTTTTTTTTTTGATTTTTTGGTGAATTACACAAATGGCTAACATTTTATTTTTTCAATATTTCTGGTAAATGAATTCTCCTGTACATGAGATTATTGCACTGATTCAAAGACGCGGATAAAAAAAAATCGATTTTGCTAATAAAAATTTACAATAATGAGACGTCTTGATGAAACACAATTTTTGCAAACGAAATGACTTTGGATCACTTTTATTTTTTCCCACTTATATAAACTGTATCTTTGTCGGTATTTGTTTTTTTATGAGCTAAAAATGATTACTTTTGAATAAAGTTTTCTTCTCTAAATCTATGTAAGTTGTTTTCATTGATTGTCATTGTTAATCACCATCGTAAATAACGGCTGTCTGGCTTAGCAATTGATGAACTGTTTATTGGGGAACTTGTAATTGGCCCATTACGAATTGGTCTAGTACGAATCGGTGAAGTTTTAAATAAAACATTGGGAACAATACGAAAATATCTTTTCCGAGTGTTCGGTAAATCTACTCGTGGAACTGAAATAGCTGTGATAATTTTTGACACATTACGACGATAGCTGTATATATCGATTGAATCTTCCATTTTGACAGTCGATGCATTTTTATTAAATCGTTCATGTGACTCATTTCTTATTACATATGTTTTGTTTGGATTTATTTCAACAGATGAAATATCAAAAATTTTATTGAGTTTTGATGTATTTGCAAACGTTACACGTCGCTGATTTATTGATTTGGGATTTTCAATGATTGCAGAATCACAAGTTGATTTCTTAAACATTGTGTCCGTTAAATAATTATCGTTTGAATTTTGACGAAAATTGCAAATATCCAACGAGTCTTCAATGTTAATTGATTTATTGAAAAAGCATGTATTCCATCCCAATCCTGATGCATCACGAATCTCGTATTTTGGAGATGATAGTTCAACATTAATGCGATTAACCGTATAATTTTTAACAAGACGATAATTGCAAACATCCATTGAATCATCCATTTGATTTACAAATTTAGTTGTATTACGGCCATTTTTATCCTTTTCTGATGCATTTATATCACAAAGCCGATGTACCTTACGAATGAAGTTATCATCTTCTACATTATTATCACTTGTCATAATGTTTATTTGATTTTCAGACTGTAAATTTGGAATTTTTAATAAAATTAGTGTTTTTCCTTATGTAAAGTCATCTGAACAAAAGAAAATTCTTACCATTCCTGAATTGTCGGATATTTTCTATTATTGTACAATTTTTTTTATTCGGTTCCAAAACACAAATATGCAATATTGTGCTCACAGCGTTCAGTTGACGAATAAAATGAATCTAAGTAACTGTACGATGTGTCAAACCAATAACCAATAATGGTTGAATTTTATTCGAAATACAACACCATTGACATATTGATTGATTAAAATTTATTGCTTCAAATTTATTTACATTAGATCAGTTTCTTAACAACAACAAAAATTATATCTTTATGCGCTCTACATTTATAAAATATCATGAAATTAACAGTTTTTAAGGTAATAGATAAAAAAAAAAAAATATCTCTTTATAACATTAATGTAATTAAATTTACAGTCTTTTCAGAAATGCCAATGAAAATCACATGATTTGAAATGACAATATTACAAGTATTGCATTGCTATAAGCGATTTTGCTTTAAAGTGAAAAAATATCATTGATCATATTTTCTTAATAAACTCATCCACAGAAATTGTTCGTTTGAATTTGCGTGTTTTCAACGTTAATTCTTCCATGAGTTGTTTTTGTTTGGCCATTTTGTATGGTGTTGGTGATTTGCATCCCATTTCAATTAAACATTTTTCCACATTCATTTCATTCGTGTGATTCGGTGATTTATCCATTATAATTTCTGATTCATTGTTAATCAGAGACATAGTTCCAATACTGGCCATTAATTCATCCGTTTTTTCAAATTCTTTTATGGTTGTGCCAATACCAGATGATGGCCTATTACATGTCAATTGTGTTTTCTTAATTGTTGTTTCTTGTTGCAGTAGCTCAGCTACATATTCTTCCATGAATAGTCGCTTTTTTGCCATTTTACTTGGCGATGGTGATTTGTAGCCACAAATAGCCAAACGAAAATTCACACGTTCCAATGTATTATTCAAATAATTTGGTTCCATAATATTTTCAAAATTGGTCATTCGTTTTGGTGTACTACAATGTGGACTTTTGATTTCAAATTCAAATTGCTTGGATGTTGATTTTCTGCTATTTGGTGATGTTAACTCTTGCGAAACCTTTGCTGAAGAGCATGGCGACATTTTTCGATAATTATAAGCATCCAATGAATCTCTTATTTGACAAGTTGAACGATTGTTGAGTTTTTCAGCACTAAAATGACCCGAGTCATATGAATTGGCATCAACATCAGATGTATGGGATGAATAATTTGATACCATTGCTGATCCATTGTTTGACATCCAAAGATTTGAACAACCCGAAAAATAAGCACTTGAATTCATTTCACTTTCGGCTGCTTTCGATGTGTTAAATGAAATTTTATGAAAATCATTCGAAATATCTTTGATGCGCGCATCGATACTTGAATTGCATGATTGCCATTGCATTTGTGATTGATTTGGTGAATGTATCTTCTTTATTGATTCGGATTCACATGAATTAACAGTTAATGAGTTTAGCAATGTTTCGTTAATTGTCATATCCATTACTGCATTATTAAGTAATAATCTCGGTGGTTTCATAGACGATGTATGCGATTGAACGTATTTTCTGTTTGATGGTATATCATTTGAACGTTCATTTTTCTGCAAAAGCATTTATTCATGATTAAAAATCAGATAAAATAAATGACAATGATTTACAAATGCATTAAATTCATAAATTATTTGCCAATTGTTACTTACTTTTGATGATTTCTGGAGTCTTTGCGACATTTTTTACACGTGAATTTTCGATTTGATTCATTCAAAACAGAGAGGACACCCAAGCGAAAATTAAATACAAAACTGTTAGCGTTGAATTGTTCTTTCTAATTAAGTAACATTTAAAGTATAAAAATTCTTCAAAAATATCAGCACAAAGCAGACAGTGATACGCATGTATGTTATTCATCTCTTTCACTCTTCGCTTTGCGCTGATATTTTTTTATGTACTGAATGCCATTTAATCATTAAGCTTGCTTGGTCGTCAAATACAATAGACACGTTGTGTGCATATCGGTTTATAATGAGAATGACAAAAACGGTGATATCGTTGCATTATTTGTATTGCTCTGTGCTGTATTGGTCGCATATTCGAAATTTCGATGATGATACATTCGAAACGTGTGTTTTATTTTGAAAATCTTCTCTTGCATACAGCAATGACCAATGAATGAAAAGAAGAATAAAATATAAAACGAAATGTTAAGTTATTTTTTGTGTGTGATGATTTCAACGTTTTTATTCCTAAATTTCTATTGGAGTATTGGTGAATTATGGTTGTGCGTTAACTTGACTTTCCTACTACAGTAATCTTCCACAGTGTATGTAGTTACAAACAATTGTACAAAAAAAAACAGCCAATTGTCCGAAAACAATCAATTAATTTGTCCATTTCTTGATAAATTTTTCACAGAACTTACCAATTTCCCATTATTTCTTGTATTTTTACAAACATATTCGTCAATAAATTGATTTGTTTGGACAATATTTTAAAATAAGTTGTAATACACGCTCATCTCCCATTGAAATAGATTATAAACGTCAATTACGAGCACTATATTTATTTTCATTGTGATAATTGGATTATAAATTGCTGTTAAACATTAGTATTGATAAATAAGTCATGGTAAATAAAAACGAATATGTCTAAATTCAAAATAATCGATTATTTTTGTTGAGAAAATGGCTTCATCAATTCAAATTTGTATTGAATAGATAAACATTTCGAATAAAATTGCATTATTTTTCTTGTTCGTTCTTTTTTTTACCCGTATTCACGTTTATTTCATGTGCCATCTTTGTAATGAATCAAAATGATAAGCAACAAAATAAATAAAAAAAAAAACCTTTAAACTCGATAAATTATATAATCTGAAAATGTTCAAATCAATTTATACAAACCAAAACTGGATTTTATCGTAACACATTGTTTCTGATGTAAATTGTAAAATACAAATAAAGATTAAGCAAGAAAAATACAAGGTTTACATTGACAATTTATTCATTAAACATTATAAACTGTATGTTTTCGGAACTGAGTCATACGCATGTTACAATTACTTAATATTCATTTAATCTATGTTTCGTTTATTTCTAAGAAACCAACTTCTACGCAGAGAACTATTTGCAATTGCGACAAAACGAAAATCAAAAACGCATCAATGAAAAATACTACAGATTCATTCATGATTTCAAATCATTTTGACATTATGTATGCGCTATTTGTCGCATTTTTTCTCAGGTAGTAAGTGGCTTAATTAGCAAAGTACTTGCATTCGAACCACTATCCGTAGACCCACAGGGTGGTGGTTCGAATCCGCTTCAAGGAGTTCCTTACTATTTTTTTTTCTTCGTATAACTTTTTTTTTTTATTTTATTTTTATTTTTTTACGGATTTAAATTATAAATACATCGAAAAAATGAATTTTCCATCCCAAAATTAGCCATTTTAACCTGAAAAGTAAATAAATAAAATTAAAACAAATTTTCAATATTTTTTTCCAACGACTCGTTGCATATTTGAAAAAATGGAAAATAATTTTGACATTTGTTAAAATCGAGTGTGGCGAAATGTGAATTTATGTCACTCACACATATGCGCGTTTCACATACGGGATACATATGAAAAACAAGTCACACACTCGATACATACAAATGCATGAAATTTTACACGTATCCATTTGCAATAAATTCTACTTGAAAAAAATAATTTAATTGGATTTTTGGAAAAAATTGAAACATTTTTTTTTTTAAAAAAAAGTAAAAAAAAAAAAAAAATGAAAAACCACTACAAAAGAACAATAAGTAGAATTCTCACCTGGCAATGGAAAATCCATTACAAAATTGAACAGCTTTAATTTTGATGTAAGAGTCACAACAAAGCTGTCTTATTCCATTGTAGTTTATGGTGTGACTGAAGTATGTATGAATTTCAACATACATCATACATCATTTTCGCGTTTGTAGTCGCGCATGTGTGTTTTACACTGTAAAACGTATACAGCTGTTCGCCGCATATGTGTCGTATACATGCTGCACAGCCGATATTTTTACACTTTCAAATCATTTGTTGCAGTAAAATACGTTAGCTAAATGCATATGTGAATATTTCGGAAAATAATTTATATTTTTTCTTTCTTGCGATTTAATTCATAGTATGAATCAGACAATAAGAACATACATGCGCGAGGGGGGGTGGTTATTTTTTATGGATGGAAAACTACATATCGCCTGCCGAAAATGTGATCCTGATTTTGTGACATTTCAATGGTAACTTTTTACACTCTATCGATCTGCATCATTAGTTTTTGCCCCTGACCACCCCCGACATTTTTTTGGGGTTTTTTTTCCTCAAATTTGTCTTCCAAAATCAATTTCGAAGCCGATTTGAGTGTTAAACCCCCATTAGTGTTAAAGAGTCAAACCGCCGCTACATATATAATGAATCTTATTCATTATGAAATTTTCTATAGTCTCGTGTGACTGATTTTCCCCTCAACCCCCTCTTACTCCCCTAAGGAGGAATTTTGCTCGCACATATTCAAACCTCTACTTTTTTTTTTTTTTTTTTTTTAAAATTATTTTTTTTTATTTCCTTTTTTTTCTTTCCCCCTACCTCTACTTAAGGTCCCTTCGATGGCAATACCCACCTAGTCTTCATTCCTTACTATACTTTTGAACTTCCCCTATCGATTATATGGAAATCGTTTAAATCGCACATAATGCAATTGCAAACAAAATTCAATTAAGTTGATTTTCAAATGAATGTATGTTCAATAAACAGTCATCACATTCGCCTCTCCTCTTAGCTGCGTGCTCTTTCATATCTCCTACAAATAGGCGCTCTTTCCTACTATAGAGCAGAGCTGCTATTTGCGTATGTATACATAAAAAATAAATCAATTTCCAATTGATTTCTCTTAGTTATCCGGTAGGAAAAACGCAAAAATAAATTAATTTTTGACTATAGTAAAAAAAATTTCAAGGCCTATCAACTAGAGGTGTCTTTTGTCCAGGCTGATCCATGGATTCTCAGGATTTGGCCTGCATTCCAAGGCTTCCTATTTAGAATTTCATATAAAAATATACATAAAATTATCTACACTAATTTTTCATGAAATTCCAAACAGGAAGTCTTGGAATGCAGGCCAAATCCTGGGAATCCATGGATCAGCCTGGGTAACTGACACCTCCAGTTGATAGGTCTTGAAATTTTTTTTACTATAGTCAAAAATTAATTTATTTTTGCGTTTTTCCTACCGGTAAGAAAAATCAATTGGAAATTGATTTATTTTTTATGTATACATACGCAAATATATTTGCTATAGCAGCTCTGCTCTATAGTCGGAAAGAGCGCCTATTTGTAGGAGATATGAAAGAGCACGCAGCTAAGAGGAGAGGCGAATGAGATGACTGTCAATAAATGTATGTTCAAAGTATTTTTGTGGTAAAAAAAAACAAGTGATTGGCCTTTAAATGATTCAAATTAAATGAATTATTTCAGTTGATTTATTATTTTGAATTGGAGAATTCGGTATTTAATAAAAATTTCGCAAAAATCAATTCAATTTAATTTCATTTGGAGAGAAATAAATATTTATTCAAAACATAATAGCAAGCAAGCAATCATTAATGTTGTTGTAAGTATGCAAAGTTCAAAACGTGTACCTTAATTGAAATTTCAAATTGGTCGTTTGTTCCTTCGATAAATTCCGTTCGCAAGAATGATGGCCTAACATTTAATAGAATTAAACCATATTCCTTTTTTGAATTTTAATTTTTTTCAACAAAATACTCAAGAATAAATTTTCAGATCTTGCTGAAAATTGAACAGAAAAAAAAAAAATAAAAAAAAAAATAAAATTTCTCATTATGGAATAGTTTTAAATTGAAACATATATTGGTTAAAGTAGTTGTAATTTAATTTTTTTAAGATAAACAAAATACATGTACCTATGTATATTATGGCAAAATTAACTAAACATATTTAAAACTATTGATGTTTTTTTCTTGTTTATTTTATTTGCTATTAATTAAATTTAATAATTTGCTCAATTGAATTTTGTAGAATAAGTCAAATCTGTTGCTATATCCTTTTTTATGAATGGAAATAACCATTTCATCGGTTTCAGTTCTCTTCTTTGTACATTTTTTTTTTTTTTTTTTTTTTCATTTTATATATTTGTTTATTTTTTTTCAACAATTTGCGTAACCATTTATAAATTTTATTTTTGATCGGCTTGCCGAAAGTTTACATTGCTCACAAATAACAAACCACATTGAATATGTCTTAACGTTTCCTGTTTATTAGACAGTGTTTAATTCAAAATTCTCGGTGTTAATTACAAATACGACTAATTAAAGAAAGAAAAAAAAAAAACAATATCAGAACTAAAGTATTTTACAATTCATCTTCATGATACAAATGTTACACTGTATTATTGGTTGTAATTGTTTTGATTCTTTTCTTCTTCTTCTTCTTCTTGTTCTTTTTTTTTTTTTTAATAATTTGATCTATTATCGATGGTCACTAGTACAATCGATCACGCTTCAAAAATGATTGTCATAATAGCCATTACAGAGATGCCTAAAATGAAATTATGAACAAAAAAAAAAATATTTAAATTTTGTAAATTTTTTGTAAACATTTTTAATTGCATTACCAGCAACTAGGGCGATAAGTTGTTTGATCGATTCTCGTGAATCGGTCTCTTTGAGTAAATCTGGTAAAACAGTAACTAATGAAATGTGCAAAAATCCACCGGCTGTGAATGGCATAATCCATGATGTTCGCGCCTCCATTGCGCTCGTCACATTTGAACCACCAATGGCAACCAATGCACCAACTAAACCAGCACCAGCTGTCAATAATTGTGCTTTGGCTGCATCCCAACGACTAAAACCGGATCGCAATAAAATTGCAAAATCACCTACTTCATGTGGAATTTCGTGCACTGTTTGAAGACAAAAATGACAAAAAAAAGAGAAAAAAAAGAGAAAAAAAAAAACAAAAGAAAAATGACAATGAAATATTTAATTTTAATATAGAAATATAAACTGAAGTAAAGATTTTTATTTCTTACATAAAATTGCAAATGTTCCCAAAAGACCGTGACGAAATGATACCAAAAATGATCCAGCCACCGCCAAGCCATGCGTAAAATTGTCAATTGAATTGGCAAGTAAATTAAGATAACCGGCAATTTTGTTCGGTTGATTTTCCTTTTTTTCATTTGATTTACCAGCTAAAAAACATCCATTCGGTACATCTTCAATATCACACGAACCATTTTGTGCACAAACTAAACCATCTTTATTGTCTGGAATTTTTCCGCCACTTTTTCGCAATAAACAATTTGCAATTTCCACACATTTTGGTTGTGGATTACTTTCGTCTGCATTTACATAACCTGAAAATACTTTTTCAACTATGGTGAATATGAGGACGCCACCCAGAACCCAAAGACCGCTTCGCATAGATGGATGTCCATCTGTGAAGGAAAATTGTTTTTTTTTTTTTTTTTTTTTTTTCAATGAAAATCGCATACGAATCTTAAAAAAGGAAAAAAAAAAAACCAATTATATTCAAAGTTACCTGCTGAATTTTGCGAAACATCAGAGCTCCAAGCTTCGGGTAACAAATGCAAAAATACATCACCAAGTAATCCACCAACAGCAAAACTGAGCAACACTTTCAATGACTTTGATTCAGCCGCTAAATTGTATAAAAAAAATGAAAAAAAAAAAAAAAATAAAATAAAATGGCAAAGGATTGTTCATTTATCGACAGCATTAAAACAGGAAAAAACTAGACAAACAGGGGGGGGGGAATATGGCGATTTTATTTTATCAATTGTCGTGAAATCGGCACTTGAACATATTGACGTTGGGCCAATAAATCATTAGTAAACGACAGATTAACAATAGACACGTACTAATTTCATAGATTGTGCTACTTCAGGCATTGGAACACACAAGTATTATAATATGTATAAAAATTAAAAGCACATCGAATCTTATCGTCAGGCAGTGAATATGTTAAGTAATAATAACAATTGCAAATGGAACAAAAATTCAAAAAGTATGAAATGAAAAAAAAAAAAAAAAAAAAAAAATTAAAAAAATGGTGAATGCCATAACATTATATTAACTTACGATCATTAAATTGTGTTCCATCTACATCAAGTGATGGGATGATTAATAGTGGAAAAATACCACTTAGTCCAATGACAATAGAGCCTAATATCGAAAATATCCATGGCGTATATTCAAATTCAATGGTTTTTATATATTCCGGTGTATACCGTTCGATAACTTCAATGTAAATATAACGTAATGTTTCGTCCATAGCTGGTGACAATGTTGTATTCATTTCAATAAAATCTGTCTTACGAATACTGTCACTGGGATGATGCCACAATTTATATACTTCAATCGATCACCTGTTTCTTTTCTCTTTTTCCGTTGGTTTCTTGGTTTTAATGAAATTAAAAAATTCCACTTAAATCACAAATGACAATCAATAATCAAATTTTCAATACAATTTTCTCTGATTGTCACACATATGTTACAGATAAATCACATACACACACACACAGATACACACACACACACTAACATTTATCGTATCATTTCGAAGGATATTTTTATATCGATTGTTCCGATATCAAAATAATAACAATAATTATTAAGAATATTATATGTTAAACACAAAATTGAGATCGCAGGTGTAATGCAACAATTGAATTGTGTGCACATTTGCGGTGTGTCATTAATTCGATGCAAGTCAATAGCACGAATTCAGTGGATCGATCTGGTTTTATCGTCTAGAATTCGAAAAAAAATAAAAAAAAAAAAAAAAATAAAAGATAAAGAAACAATGTTATGAAAATGTGCTATATGAAATTATTTTACGATGTTTAATTGAAAAATTAATTGCATATTTTGTTTAATTTTTATAAATTATTGACACAAATTTTTTCCTTCTTCGACAAATAAGAATAAATTAACACATTCTGTACACAAACAAATTTAGTTTTATTTATTTTTTATTTAGTTTTTGGAATATCAATGAAATTAACACTCTGGAATTCTAATTTTAAAAATTTAATACATTGATTTTATTTTGATGAATTGGTTACAATTTTAACCTGATATTATCTGAAGCAATACAATCGACGACTGAACCATTGCCACATGCGATCCAATTATCGTTTTTCAACAATATTTGATTTGACAAGTGACGACAAATAGTGTGAAAGAGATAGATTGGATTAATGTGATGAAGCAAATCGAAAGGATGTGTATGTTACACAAAGACAGTTGACATTTAATTGCGACTCACGTCTCAATAAAGATTCACGTATAAAAATAAAAAAATATATATATAAGTGGGCTCCAGTGTATATCAGATTTGCACATAAATGATAAAGTTGCCTTTGGACAATCCATTTCTATCCAAAACAACTCACAGCACCCAAAAAAAAAAAAAAATAAAGCACAGACAATGTATTAACAGTGGAAAATCGGTACTAACGGTTGATTACACTACAATTGAATACAGAGATGTGTGCAAAAATAACGTTTTTCCATTGTTGTTGAGTGTTGTTGTTTCTGTTATTGTTATAAGCCGGCAAGACAAATAAAATAAAAGAGCACATCTCATAATATAACTCGAAAGAATTTACTGAATTGGTTGTCATACTATTATTCGCCAATTTCATTCAAGCAGAATTCAATTGAATTAACGTACAATCGAAACATAAATTTATGGAATGTGAGTGCAAATGTTTTGCGCTAAACGGAAACGAGACAAAAAGCAATATCGGATTATTATGTGTTTATGTGTGTAATTTATTTATTTCAATACAGGAGCATTGACAATTCGCAAAATTCACATTAAAATGACACACAATGAGATTAGTGATTGAATTGTTCAATAAAAATACAAAATTATCGCAATTCCAAACAATCACGTTTCTATAAATCATTGATTTGCTCACTTAGTCATATTTTTTGATGAGCTGCATTTGCGAAATTCGATGAAGATTTTGCAATTTTGTTGTTGTTTTTTTTTTTTTTTATCTTTTGCACAGATAGCAATGTTTGCAATTAAAATAAACAGTTTTTGTTATTGTCTCATATCATCCAAAAGCCTACGTTTCTATTTGATGAAGTTACGTGCAGTTTTGTAGACGATTAGACATGGAACGAAGCAAAAAAAAAAAAAAACTTACAATCCTTTCAAAACATATACCGAAAGTGCAATTTATTGAGAGAGAGAAAAAAAAAACATATCAACAATGATTTGTGCTGTGTCTGCTTACATTTCACAATTCACATAAAAACATAATTCTGAATAGTTCAAACGAAAGACAGACATACGTATAAGCCGACTGAAAAAGAGAAGGAATATGAGAGAAAAGAAAGAATCGAAAAAAAAAAGAAACAACAGCAACAGTAACAGCAACAGTAACAATAAAAAAACATACACACTTATCACAAAAGTGAGTGCGGTTAACGTCCACATTCTATTTGTGGATAGTTTGATTGTAAACGAAGATTATTGTGTGAGCAAACTGAATAGAATTCAATCCTTAAACGATAGTTCGGAGTTCACTTTCTATTTTCCAAATATAAATCACAACCAAGTCAAACAGCAATTTGCTTTTTCTCTGTCTCGCAATATTCGCTTAGTTTGTAAACGTTTTTTTTTTTTTATTTAACAACGTGATATGAACAAAAGCAACACATGACGGAAAAAGAAAAAAGAAAAAAAAAATTGCGCAATGTTCAATGAAAAAATGTCGATTTAATCTTATCTTCATTGAAATCCTTATCGGTATTAAGATTTATATACAATATTCGAATCACGTTTAGATATTTCAACAAATGAAGACACATTTAATTGAAAAGATATTGTTTGACTCAATGAATGATCATAAATGATTTTTTTATTCGAGCGTATATTCAATTGCTTTGAGAAAGAGAGAGAGAGAGCAGGAGAGAGAGAAAGAGAGAAAAGGAATAATAATAAAATCATTTTTCCATTTGTTACACCAAAATAATTTTTCGTATCTCAATCATTTTAAATCATAAAAACGATAAATAAACATGTGTGAATTATTTAGCTGTGTATCGTACATTTTTCAGGAAATATAAATAACACATGAGAATAAAGACAGATGATATTTTAAATATGACTAAATAGTTTACACTGTTTCAATGAATGCAATTGCATTGTTGTTGCTAGCAATAAATGAACAACGATTGAAAAATAATCATATTTTACTTGGAAAAACCGATGACGTCTCAGAATTGTTTGAATATTTTTGTCATTTTACGTTTTTTGTTTATAACATTTATCGCATTTGTTTAAATAAAAAGAAAATCATTGCATTGAAAACTATACAAACAGAACAAAAAAAAAAAAAAAAAAAAAAAATTTTTTTAATTAAAATGTAACAATGAATGAATCATATGCGCACAAAAAATTTGTTTGCAATCAACTAAGTCAAAGTCCATTAACAGAAGAACGCAATTGAAATTGATCAGCAATCGCAATGAAAAAATATTGCATTCATTGATTGTATTAATATCCAACACATGAATGATTGGTTAAATTAAATACCCAAAATGAAAATCAACAACACATTTTATCGAAATGATATGCGCATGCTATGCGGCATTTGAATTAAATAAACAAAAAAGTATCACGCGGAATTAATGAGAAGGGACAAAATTTCAAATAAATTTTTTTTTTTTTTTTTTTAGAAATAATGAACTATTAAAACAAAGAGAGACAAAAATATCAATTTTGGTATAGAAAATAACTTGAACATTTGAAATCAAATGAAATTGCTGTGAACGAAAATAATGAAAACTTTGGATGTCAAATAAGTAAACAAACAAAAAAAAGAAAAAAAAAAAAAAAAAAACAAAGTAGAAATGTCCTTACAAAAATCTAAGAAGAAAATTTATGATAATTTGTAGTAATTTGTGACATTCGATAATTTCAATTTGTTCTAGTTTTAGAAACTCAGTATCACCATAATTAATCACTATGAATTGAATGAATCAATTTAATGTTTTTTTTTTCTCGTTTTTATTGATGTGTGTCGTAATCGATTGTGTGGTGTTTTTTTTCCTGGTTGATTATTCGATCATGGTTAAATTTTTTTTTTTTTTTTTTTTTGTTTTTGTTTTTTTTTTTTGTCACACTTAAGTTCACTTCACAACAAGAACAGTGAAATGTGTGCTGTCACAAAAATGTGTCCACTATATAATTATATTAAATGCTAATTACGATTTAGCAAAATTCCAATGAGAATATGCAAACCAATAGAAAAAACAAAATTAAATTGAATTTACGAAACGATCGTTTATACAGTTCACCGCCGAATGACAAACATTTATTGTTTCGGTCGTCCACTTTTGTCACAGTCCCTTGTATCGTTTTTGTTTTGTTTGTGTTTACTGCGTTGAAATTTCGTTTCATTTCACATGTTCTGTCACACTCACATTTTTCTTCATTTTTTTTTTTTTTTGTCATTTCACATCATTTTATCAAAATCAGCTGAGTGGCCGGACTTGCTGTATATGAATAGAAATGTGTCATTTGTTTGAATGTGTTTAACTTACTCGATTGATATTACTGTTATGAAGTATTGTAAGAAAATTGCGATACAATTCGATATTACATATCTGTCTATGAATTTGTCCATGTGTATTCGTTTCATTTCGATTTGTTTTTGCGTTTAAATTCATCACACTCAACCATATTGACATTTATATTCAAGAATGAATAATAACAACCGTTTTAAACAATAAAAAAACACACACTATAAGAGTTTGGTTATGTTTTCATCTGCATTAAATCTGTTGTAATGATTTTATTTTAAGAAATCATATTAAAATGCAAAAATCGAAAAACACACCGTTTGATTGAATAAATTTCAACCATTTCATGGCTCAATGTATTTTTTTTTTACTTAAGTGTGTTACATATGGATATCACAATAAAAATCTATGTATCCTATGTCATGGCTACCAACTTAATCTTAATAGAAAAATGTCAACAAATGAGCAACATATATTTGGATTTAAAATGACATTGTTGTCGCAACGCACACACAATTTCATTTCTTCATCTATTTCATTCAGTCACTATAAAAAAAAAAAAACAAAACAAAACAGTAAGAATTGATTTTTACGGTTTCAATTTTACCATTGAATTTTGACTGAAATGGTTTCATAATATGAGCATATGTGATTTGCTAAATTTAACCAAAACCAGTAATTTAAGAAGAAAACAAATCCCCACCAATAACACGAATTCACCAGAGAAGAAAGAGAAGAAGAAGAACAAAACAACATATTATGTATAAACACTTTGACAGATGAATACGTTCCAAATGGCTTAGTCTGTTTCAATTGTAATTGTAATTGTAATTGTTATTGGAATCTTTTTTTTTTTTTTCTTTTATCATTTAAATACATGCATTTTTATTTTCTATATTATCACACTGAATCTGCCCATTTTTTCTCTTGTTATTATTGCCGGAAGTGTTTATTTGCTCCATTATCAAAATCAAGTGAAGAAAATAAAGAATAAAAATGAATCGGTATTTTGGATAATATTCTTTTGATGGTTGGTGCTCGTGATTTTCATATATCTAATATTTTTATTCGAAAATTGTGATTAAATTTAATTTGGAAAAAAAGAAAAATTAAATTATTCAAATAATTTTTTAGTTTATGTGTGTTATTTTATTCGTGAATTTTGTGCTTTTTTCTCTCTCTCTCTCTCGCTCTCTTTTTGAGAAAAAATTGTTGGATAGGCATTCCAATTAGAATTTATAATATTTGTGGTGCATTTTAATTGTGATATTTAAATTTGGTGAATAAAAAACGAAAAAGAACGAAAAACGAAAAATAAAATGAGTGAAATTATTGGAAATTTATATGTGCGTGCTGAAAGTGAAGAAGAAGTGAGTGTTATAAATAGTACGCCAAAGAAATCAACTTCATTGTCATCATTACGTAGTTTACGTGATACATTTAAACGATCAGAAAGTCGAACATCACAAAGTAGTTTAGCATCAACCAGTAAAATTGAAGAATTAAGTGATAATGTTTCGGATACAATATCACCAGATTTTCGGCCATGTGAGTACAAAACAAATATTATTGTAAATAATTTTATCGAAAAATCTTCAATTATTAAACGGACAAATGCTCGCTGAGTTTGAATTTGTCACATAAGCAATCGTACAATTCCCTTTAGGATATGATGCGATAAAGAGTTGACAGTTCACGAAGCACCAAATGCCGTCAAATATTCCCAAAATTGAAGATTCAAACCAACAAACAAACAAACAAAAAATCCGAATCAAACTAGTTTTAGCCGAATATTGAATTCATATTTAAACTGGTTGACTAACATTTTCGACTGGCAAAAACTTAAAAATTAAAAATAAAAAAAAAAAACGAAACAGAAAACATTTCACCCAAAACGCAATATCGTTCATTTCCCATATCAGATGTAAACAGTAAACAGTAAATACGGTGGCAGTTCTTAATTTGCGCAGCTTTATGAAAGTGACAGTAAAAACTTCAATTGTGTTACCACACTGCCATTTCCATCCGTGTAAATGCAATGATGTTGGATGTCATGCCTATGAATATTGTTGGCGCGAGCGCATAAATACACAAAATTATAAGCGCCCTTCTTTGCTTGCACGTTTTTCTTGTTTTCGCGATGGAAACATAAACACACATCGAAAACATATACACATGCATACAATCAAAGCCGCACATTTCAGCAGACGGTTGATTTTATTCATCAGAACAGCAAGCAAAGACACAAAGAAAAGGAGAAGTAGGAACAAACAAAAAATCAATATTCAAAAAGTCAAAAAAAAAAAAACGTCGAAGAAAGAAGGATAGTAAACGACAGACGATCAAAAGAATCACAAAACAGAATTCACATCAATCGTAACACTAGCATTTAATTCATTGTTTTGACGGTAATTTTCATTATTAAACAACCAGATATAATTTTATTAAGTGAAAAGAAACCCGCAAACCAATATTGATTAAGTAAGACTTGAAGCTTGGCAGTGAATAAGCGATTTAGCACGCAAAATGAAGCAATCAATCGAACAAATGTTACGGATTTATTACGGTTTTGTTGCAAATCTATTTTGTTACAACGCCGATTCAGTATAACAAAAGAAATTGAAAGTGTTAAACGAAAGAATTTTTTAACGTTGATATACCATATTGGAATAAACATTCACAATTTTATTTGTAATTTTTTTTTTTTCTCCTTTTTTTAATTTCCAATAATATTCTGTCAAATGAGAGCTTACTTAAAATTTGTTCAAACATTTAAAATATGTGTGAATCATTTCTGCACGTTTCTTATTTACTACTTCATTTTGAAATGATCTAAGTTTTGCAACAATATTCCGAAATTTATTTATCCGAAACAAAACAGAAAAATAACACATTTTCTTTCTCTTATTTGTCTTGTTTTTTTTTTTTTTTTTTCATTTGGCTACGGATCAATTCAGCAAGACGTGTTCGAATGTAGCAAACATGCGAGGTGGTTCAAGTAATAACACAAGCATCAATAACAATAATAACAATAATAATAATAACAACAACAACGGACACAATAACAATTCCACGATGATTTCATTACCACGGGGTAATCCGGATATGGAAGAAGTTGCCGGAGCACAAGATACAATTTATTTATGCAATTTTCGTGTATCAGTCGATGGTGAATGGTTGTGCTTAAAGGAATTACAAGATTTAGATATACAAGAGAGTGGCTCAAGTGCACAAAATGAAGAAGCTGGAACAATTGCTAACTTTGGTATTGCAAACAATAAATGCGAAGAGAAATTGGATCGTGATTGGGTCAATTACTGTAGGTGGCTTAGTTTGATTCGGTTTATATTTGTTTGTTTGTTTTTATTTACATCAAAATTCTCGATTTATTTTTTTTCCTCAAAAAATCTTATTGCATATTTGGCATATGTGTAAATATTTTTTTTTTCTTTCTAATTTGTTGCAAGAGAGAACTTGAATGAAATGGCCCTAGCGAACACAGACAAAATCGCCATTTTACGTTGCATTGTTTTATTATTCGATTTTTTTTTTTTTTTGAAATCAATATGTTTCTGTTTATTAAATTAATTGTTTAAAGTTTCAAAAAATTTGCTTTGGCAGCACTACAAAATTAATTTAAAAAAAAAAAAACATAAAAAAAAATTCTATTTCTGAAAATTAATTTTCTGATAAATTCAAATAGAAATAGAAATCGAACAATATTGAAATAAATAAATAAATGTAAATGTAACATTTTTTTTAGCTCGTGATCCAGCAGCAATTGAACGCAGTAATTTGGTGAATATTTGCAAGCTTGTTGTTAAAGAATTATTGGAACAATCGATTCGATATGGACGAATGCTTGACTCGGATCATTTGCCATTGCAGCATTTTTTTATTGTTCTTGAGCATGTGTTGCGACATGGATTGAAGCCAAAAAAAGGTTTGCTTGGCCCAAAAAAAGAATTATGGGACATTTTACAAAGTGTTGAAAAATATTGTTACGAAGCTCATGATATAACCGCAAGTGTTAGAGATTTACCAACGGTTCGAACACACATGGGCCGGGCTCGAGCTTGGCTTCGCATTGCATTAATGCAAAAAAAATTGGCCGACTATTTACAAGCATTAATGGAACACAAAGATGAAGCATTAGCCGAATACTATGAACCACATGCATTGATGATGAGCGATGAAGTAATTATTTTCCATTGATGTTAAATGTTAATAAATTTGTTTTGGCCAATTTTTTTTCAATTTAAAAATTATTGTTCAACTAACAGGTCGTTATAATAATGGGCATTTTAGTTGGTTTAAATGTGATTGACTGTAATTTATGTTTCAAAGAAGAAGATTTGGATTCGCAACAGGGCGTTATTGATTTTTCATTATATTTGCGAACGAGTTCGCGTACAAGTCCAGATGAAGAGAATATTGTGGCCACTATTGATGGACCAGCTGGAAATATGTCGGCCGTATTAGATCAGAAGAACTATATTGAAGAGTTGAATCGACATCTCAAGTATGTTTTTTTTTTTTTTTTTTTTTTTTTTTTGATTCATCAATTTTCAATCGAACGCCCATCATCATCCTAATGGTTCGTTTTTTTTTTTTTTTTTTTTCTTTAGTGCAACTGTTGGCAATTTACAATCAAAAGTTGAAAGTCTTACCACTACAAATGCACTGATGAAAGAGGATTTGGCCATTGCACGTAACAGTTTAATGGCATTGCAAGCGGAAAATTTAGCATTGCGACGAAATTCGCAACAAGGCAATACTGATAGCAAACATGATAATCCTAATAATGTTTTAGATCATATCGATCCAGAAATGGCGCAAGCATTAGCAACTGAAAAGAAAAAGCGATTAGATGCAGAACGAGAATTAGAAATTCAAGTAAAATTTGTGATAGAGTTTTTGTTTTTTTTTTTTTTCATTTATTCGCCATATTTTTGCATCTTAAGTGGTAATTTTCTTTAATTCAAATTAGAATTCGCTGAAAGCGGAAACAGAAATGGCTATGAAGCTGCTCGAAAAAGATATTCACGAGAAACAAGATACAATTGTTTCATTACGACGTCAACTTGAGGATATCAAACAAATTAATTTGGAAATGTATAATAAGTTACAGGTATCTGCAATCGTGTCCAATTCCATTTCAATATTTAATTTAGCACTCATTTCATTTTCATGAACATTTGATTCAAAATTTTAAATTTTCCGTTCACTACTTATATATTTATTTTTTTATTGTTTTTTTTTTTTCAAAATTCATTTTGATTTTTTTTAAGGGAAGAAATACATTATATTTTCTGTCGAATTAGGTGCATTCACAATTGTACATTTTTATTTTGTTTATTTTATTTTCAACTTGAAAATGTTTCTTTAATATTTTTGGTTTTTAGTCATTAGATCGATGATTTTTGCAGCTACTTTGATTCCTATTGATTTTGGTCGAGAAAAAAAAAAAAAAAAAAAATTATAAATTGTTCTGACCCAAAAGACATTTCTAAAGACTGAACAAAAACAAAAATCTATTTTTGATCTATAAAGGAGTGCGAAATTGAACTAACACAAAAAGGTGACATGGTTGCACGTCTTCAAGTAAAAGCTTCTCAAATAGGAAAACTTTTACAAACACTTGAAAATAAAAGTTCGGAAGAAAATGGCAAAAAGACTGCAACACAATTAAGTAAGCAAAAATCAGAAAGTGGACCGCCAGTGAAAAAGGCACATTACATAGATCCAATTCCACCATTTAATGCAAATAAAATTCGAAAATCACCATCAGCATCGTTGACAAGCAGTGAAGTTGCAACATCATCGTCAACATTACCATCATCAAAAACATCTACTGCAATAAATACACCAAATACATCCGCTCAGAATGATGCAATTACCAATAATGCCGCCGAATAAAAAAAAAAAAAAAAAAATGAAGAAAACATCTAAAGAAACTTAATAAATACTAAACAAAACAATCGTTGTCGCTTAGATTTAGGCCAAATAAATATCATTTTTCAGCGAATTATATTAAACGCTTCATACCGAATCAATTAAATTGCTTTAATTTCAACTATTTTATATTTAAAATGTCATCAAACTAACAAAAGTCGTTAAAATTTAAATGTTTGCGTGCGGTATATTCGTGAAATGGAATGCGTGTTGCTTGAAGAAATCTTAATGGGAAATGTTTTTATGGATCTGTAGACAAATTTGGAAAATGAACAGCCTTAATTTTTTTTTTTTTTTTTGAGCAGAAACTGTATAGAGATTTTATAGAACATTTACCTACAAATAAAAAAAATAACTAAATAAAAATTATTTTACAAAATCCTACATATAACAAAAATAAAAACAGAAAAAAAAAAACAAATCATTTCAAGTTGAAAGTTGACAAAATAAACAGTCATAAAATTGAAAACTATAATGTTGTTTATTGATTTCATTTTATTTTTACATTTGATCTTAAAATATGATTTTGGTTTTATTTCATTATGACAGGAATGCGAGTCATCATTGAAGCATAAAAGTGAATTATTGACTAAGCTTGAATCGCAAAAGGAAACAATGGCCAAAGTCATTGAACAGCTTGAAAAAAAGTATGTTCTATTCCGCGTATCATTTAATTAGATTTATCAAAAATGACATTTTAATTAAATATTTATTTTCTAAATAGTTATCATTTTGTTTTACCCTGATTAATAAATGCGAATTTATTTAATATTTTAATTTTCTTTTTTCATTTTTTTCTTTCCTTTTTTTTTTTTTTTTTTTATTTTTTTCCCATAAAAATAGATACGCCAATGAGATAGCAAGCTTAACGGCATTACAAGAAACATCACAAGCATTATCATTGCAAGTGATTGCATGCGAAGAGCGTGCATCACGATGTGAAGCTGATGTACGCGTAGAGCGTGAATGGCGTTGCGATTTACAAGAAAAAGAGCAAAAAGCCAAGGAACAAATTGGTACATTACAAATGCAAATCAAACAATTAAATGATGAAATTAAAAGCCATGATCGAATACGCAATGATTTGGAACGATTAAAAAAGCAATGGGCCGAAGCACAAATTACACTCGAAGAATTAGGCATTCAATTGAGTGTAAATAAATTGCAAGTGTCTGAATTGCAGGAAAAATTAAAAAATGCCGAACAACATAATTCACGATTAATGAATAGCGATACAAATGGCAGCGTATGGTCACCAGACAATTCAACTTCAAAATGTAATAAATGTGAACGAGAATTTAGTCTTACGCGACGAAAAGTGAGGATTTTTGTGATTTTTTTTTTTTCAAATTTACTCAAAAATGAAATTATATTTAATGGCCTTTTTTTTTTTTTTTTTTTTTTTTTATAGCATCACTGCCGAAATTGTGGTGAAATCTTTTGCAATAGTTGCTCGGAACAAGTGGCACCGCTTCCGAATGATCAAGGCCAAATGAGTAAGCCAGTTCGTGTTTGCGATGGATGTTGGCAAATTATAAATGCAGCTCGCATAACAACCAAATCAGATAATTAAATGGAGAGAAACAGAGACAGTCAAAGAGTGAAAAAAAAAAATTAGCTATTTATATGTGCAAATGGCCTAATCACTAATTCCCAACAATTAAGTCAACATTTGTTTGAAAATACAAATTTCATTTTAAATTGTACTGAAGATTTTAAATTAAGAATTTTAATTTAAGGAATGTATTTCAATCGTTTACGAAACAAAAAAAAAAAAAAACAATAAATTTTGATAAATTAAATACATAAGTAAATTTGATAAAAAGAGAAAATGTCACATTTAGTCAACTGGTGTATGAGAAACAAATAAGAATAATACGAAAACAAATCTGTATATTTCGATATACTACTGTGGGCAAAACCTACCGAGAATTTGGTTATATTTCAAAAATTCTTTATTTATTCTTCCAAATCAATTTCATCGCCTTCAATGTAATCCCCTCCCGACGCAATGCACTTATGCCAACGTATTTTCCAATCTTCGATGCATGCCAAAAAGTCACTGGCAGGGATGGCCTTCAGAGCGCGCGCCGATTCATGTTGAATCTCTTCAATCGACTCAAAACGATGTCCCCGGAGCGGTCTTTTTAGCTTAGAGAACAGCCAGAAGTCACACGGAGCTAAATCAGGTGAATAAGGTGGTTGCGGAACGATATTAGTCGAATTTTTGGCGAAATGGTCGCGAAGAATTAGTGCAGGGTGAGATGGCGCATTATCGTGGTGCAAAAACCAAGAGTTGTCAGCCCATAATTCTGGCCTCTTTTTGCGAATAGCTTCACGCAAACGACGCATAACACTTAAATAATATTCCTTGTTGACGGTTTGGCCGGGCGGAAGGAATTCATAATGCACCACACCACGATAATCGAAGAAAACCGTCAACATGACCTTGATTTTTGAACGACTTTGGCGCGATTTTTTTGGTCTAGCCTCACCTTTTGCACGATATTCACTCGATTGGTCGGTTGTTTCCGGGTCGTAAGCATAAATCCAAGTCTCATCTCCCATAATCATGCGTTTGACCTTGTCCTGATAGTCAGAAAGCATCGTTTCACACACTTCAACGCGACGCCTTTTTTCCAAAAAATTGAGCATTTTTGGAACCAAACGAGATTCGACTTTTCTCAGACCCAAATGGTCTTTCAAAATGGTTTTCACTGATCCTTCTGATATTCCAACCATGTCAGTAAGGTCTCTAACAGTCAACCGACGATTTTCGAGCACCAATTCCTTGATTTGATTGACGTGTTGCTCATCAGTTGATGTGCATGGTCGACTGGAACGCTCTTCGTCTTCAACACCTTCTCGACCCTCTTTGAACATTTTATACCACTCATATACTCGTGTTTTCGATAGAGCCTGTTCACTGAAGGCTTTCTGCAACATTTTCAGCACTTCGGCTGCAGAAATTACATTCCGCACACAGATTTTAATGAAACTTCTTTGTTGAATAATTTCAGACATTGTAAAAATCGCCAAATACACTTTTGGTTGCTCACAAATCACAAACCAAACTACTTGAAAAATAGAGATATTGTCATGAAATTTGACACAGATGTCAAAGACAGTACTTCCAACCTAAAAATAAAAACACTTGTCCCTATCGGAAGACCAATGAAGTTTAAATTTAAATTTCCCGGTAGGTTTTGCCCACAGTAGTATATATATATTGTAACAAAAAAGTATCCCGAAATTGTAAATTGTAAATTAAATACAAAATTTTCAAATAATTTTTTTTTCTGAGTCTTTTCAGTTACAGAAGGATCAAGCACTGCTATCTTGATTTCGGCTTTTTATTTCATTGTCCCATTATTTAAATATTTCAAAATAAAAATATGCGAATATATCTGTCACTTCTGTCAATACTATGTATAAATGTATATACAATTAGCGCCACTGAAAAATTACAACAAAAAAAAGTTGATCAAAAATATTTTGCATTGAAACATAACTGATGTTCATTGTTTGTTCAATGGTAGAAAGGAAAACAAAAAACAAAAAACACCCAAGAAAACTGTGAAATTTAAAACTCATGGGGAATCCTATTTTTTGGATTAACTTTTTGTTTTGTTTTCATGTGTTTGGCATGTTTTGGTTTTTTATTTTATCATTTTCATGTTGGTATAAATGAAATTTTAAAGCATCTCATTTGCGGGGCGCCATCTTGTACAATGATGACAGAAGCGTACTATCGAAATTTATTAGTTTAGTGAATTTATGTTGTGTCGCACCGATATCTTCTCCATATTTATTGAGAAACGAACGAAATAAAAAGAGAAAAAAAAAAATTAGATTCTATTTCGGCGGTGAACGTAATGAATGTGTATTCCAACTAAATTGTATGAAAAACAGATAAAAATGTGTCATCAGCTGTGAATTCAATGAATTTCAAATCAATTGAAATTTTTTTATTTTAAAAAAAGAAATTCGTGCATTTTGTTAAGTTCAAAAATACTAAACAGAAATATGCCACCACAGCCACTAGAAAGTATACAAAATGCGGCTGCAACCGAAGGCTTCACAACAGAAGCAGCCCGTGGCGGAACCATCTCACTGGCTATGCTTATTGATTTTATCATACAGAGAACCTATCATGAACTTACTGTTCTTGCAGAATTGTAATTATTTTCATTGCATTTATTTCTTCATTCAATTTTGTTCGATATTATAAGACAATAATATGTTCAATTTGGAAAATTGTTTGCAGATTACCTCGGAAAACCGATTTGGAACGAAAGATTGAGATAAATAATTTTTCGGCAAGAACTAGACAACTGTTTATCCGGCTATTAGCGCTGGTAAAATGGGCAAATTCGGCATCCAAAGTGGATAAATCATCAGTAAGTGCTTCATTGTCTTAAGATTTCAATGAAATTGGAATTAAATTTCGATTTTTGATAAAAACTTTCTTAAATTAGTGACAAATTTACTTCAATAATTAAATTTTCAATTGATTTTTTTTTAGCACATTATGAATTTTTTGGACAAACAATCAATGCTTTTTGTTGATACAGCTGATACATTAGCCCGCATGGCACGTGAGACATTGGTTCATGCCCGTTTGCCCAATTTTCATATACCGGCGGCCGTTGAAATTCTCACGACTGGCACATATTCTCGATTGCCAACATGTATACGGTAATTTAATATGAAATGTCCATTCTGATCACATTTGCTTTGTTTATTCAAGCATTGTTGATTTTTTATCGTATTTTTTGAAAGTAATCGAATGAATTGTTCTGTTTTTTTTTTTTGTTTGTTTTGATAATAACAAAATTTTAGTGAAAAAATTGTGCCACCGGATCCAATAACACCAAGTGAAAAACGTCAAACGTTACTTCGCTTGAATCAAGTGATACAACATCGATTGGTTACAAGCCATTTATTGCCGCAAATGCGAAAATTTAAAATTGATAATGGCCGTGTAAAATTCCAAATTGATCATGAATTTGCAGTAACATTAACTGTAATGGGTGATGCACCAGATATTCCATGGCGTTTATTAGAAATTGAAGTTTTAGTTGAAGATAAAGAGACTGGCGATGGAAAAGCTTTGGTGCATACATTGCAAGTGAATTATATTCATCAATTGATACAAGCACGTTTAGTTGAAAGTCGAAATGCATTGACTGAAGTGTTTAATGTGTTACATTCATTCAGTCAATTATTGCAATTAGAAGTTTTATACACACAAACGTTACGCTTAAAAATTGATCGTCTTGATGAGCATATTCATGTTGAAGAATATATGCCTGGTGTTCGATTAACAGTTTCATATTGGCGTGAATTGACAAGCAAAGATCCAAAATCTGAAATGAGCTATCGATTTACTGTACAAACTGATCCAAGTGATCCTGCAAGACCATTGGCTGTGCTGCATATGCCTGCAATTGGAGCTAAAGAATCGACCGAAGTTGCCGATCGAGCTGTTCGATGTGATTTACTTTCAATGGAACGATTACTTGTTCATACAGTTTACATACGATCATTGGCACGACTCAATGATATCAAAGCTGAATTCCAAACATTTTTAAAAGATGTGGACTGTAAGTGTATTTTTTTTTTCTCTTTATTGTTGGTATTTACAAATAGTAAATTTTAAAATATTCTAACATTTCAGATCATTTACAAGGAACACCGGCTATTCTAACCGTTCCGGTTTTAAGCCCTTGTTTACGTGCTGAACAAATACACATCACTGTTGATACACATACTGGAATGTTGCGATGTCATGTGCCAAAGCATCTAAATTGCTCTGTAATTCCAGAGCTTGAATCGGCATTAAATAATGATATAAATAAATTACCACAATTAGTTAGCGAATTACGATATTGGATAACACAAAGACGTTGTGAAAAAACACTTCAACACTTGCCAGCTACATCATTTGAACTTTTACCATTGCTATATGCTCCCGATCCAGCATTAGCAAGAACTGGACGACATAAAATTTTCATCAAATTACATCGACATTCGAATATTATTTTGGTACATTTCATTTTTTTTTTTTTCTTTCGCAAACTAAAAGAATCATTTGTATTAATAGAGATTAAAAATTACATTTTTCTACTTGATGATTTAGGTGGTCGAGATAAAAGAAAAAGAAAACACATCATGTGAGATGGAGTACAAATTTCATTTAATTTTTGTCAAGCATATTGCTATTGATGAGGATCCAAAAGCACCATCAACGAAATCCGAAAGTGATGTACCGAAAAAGTACTTAACCGTTCAATCGATGGTAGAATTTGATACATTTACCGCAACACATGGACCAGGAACTTATCTCGATGGTAAGATTATTGTTTTTTTTTTTCTCTTTTTACATTCTTCCAAATGCATTTTAATATAAACAATCATCATTTAAAACTTTAATTTGATAATAATTTTTTATTTATTTTTTTAAAGGCTCATCATTGAAACGAAAATACAATTCAATAGAAGGGCCACCTGCTAAACAGCCAAAAACGATTTATCCGGCTTATTTTATACCAGAATTGGCACACGTGGTGGCGATGTGCGATGAAAAATTGCCATTCTTTGCATTAGCTCAAGCATTAAATCAACGAAAACTACATCATACTGGATTACAAATTGAAGCAAACTCCACAAGTTTAGTATTAAAATTGTTAACACTTCCAATGCCCGAAATTAAACCATCAGAGAATAAGGTATGTATTTCAATATTTTTATAAATTTAGATGCGATTCAGTGAGCAAAAAAAAAAAAAAAAATTGATTGAAACTTTATTTTGTAGAAATCCATTCCAACGATAGATCAATCAGTGAGAAATGCCTTGTTAAAACGTTTACTTTCGGTAGCAATTCGATCGCATGTTAAAAACAATTCACGATTTTGGACGGTTGAACTTATTTTCTTTGAAACTCCATTAAAAAGTAAACATCATCGTGAACAAGGTAAAATTGAATTCCAATTCATTAAATTCATTTAAAAAATTGAATTGGAATTTTTTGCATTTAATATTTATAAATATTTAGGTAAACGTCGTCCAGTATTGTTCCAGTATGAGATGGGCATAACGGGTTCTGTAAATCACACTATTGACAGCCTATTGAATGACTGGTCAAAGATAGTTTATTTGTATCTATTAGTACATGATTTTGCTGAACAATTTAAAAGTGGTAATTCATCATATTTTTTTTTCCTTTGAAATCAAACCGATGTGCACAAAATGTGCAATTTGATTGAATTTTGCGCTCATATTCAAAACAATATATATATTTTTTTTTCGCTTTGTTTCCAATAGAAATGAATTTGCAGAATTTTGTCGTGATAAAATCGTATTCGTATACCAGCCTTTTGATTGGATATGGTCCAAACAAAGAGGTCACGCTCAGTATATATTGGTGCACCAAATCCAAAGAATATAAAATGATTTTTAATGGTGCTAACTCGGCAATAAATGCACACACAATAATGCGAGAACAACTTCAGGCCCATTTGAATCGACATCACAATTTATCACAAATCGTTCATATTATTCACGAAACATATCAACCACTTAGCTCAATTGCAAAACTGCCAATTATTCCACATTTGGGAATACCAGTAAATGTGACTTTTGCATTTTTTTATTCAATTCATTTTAATGTGATTTTTATGGTCGATTTTTTTTTTATCTAAAATTGTGTATTTTTTTTTTTTTTTTTTTGAATATTCTTGTGATCGTTAGCGCCCATTGAATCCGGTACTTTCATTTTGTATTTTACCGCAATCGCCAACATTACTTCGTGTATCATATCAAACAATGTATTGTATGGAAATTCGATTGCGTGGCGGTGGTTTAGTTTCAATCAGGGATGGTGCATATAGTCGTTTTGATCGGAGTAATGTTGTTGAAGAATTTACACCAACTCAAGGTCTCAAAGGTTTTCTATCGAAATATGTCGATGAATCAGCTGTTTATCGTAGACAATCACAATCTGAAGATGATAATCCACCGTCACCAATTACAATGGAAGATTCACATGCTGGGGGATCATCACCATTTTATAAGTATGTTTAATGTTTAATTTGTTGTTTTTTTTTTTTTTTTTTTTTTTTATTTCTTTCACACGAAAGAATAAATTGTATTTCAATTATCCAGTTCAAATTTAAGTTTAAGGCCACCACAAAGTCCACGTGATGCTGGTTTACGTTTTCAACAGCCAATCACCCCACCATCAAGTTCAAATCCGCACACACCAGCTAGTCCACAAACATTCAGGTAACGATTTTAGTTAAAATTCAGAGTTAAGATATGTAACGCTTTCACTCATTTTTGTGGATAAATTGATCACATTCTCACCCATTTCTACCGTCAGAATATGATTTGTAATGGTGTGCCACATTCAATTTTCATTGTTTATTAAAAATATTGAAAAAATATCATTGGATCCTAGTGAACTGATAAGAACAAGAATCAAATTTCGTATGTTCATTGAGTTTGTGAAAGATTTTAACAAATTGGTATTTAATTAAAATATTATTATGTTGAAAGAATTAAAATAAGAATCTGAATTCAGTGTAAGTACCGAAAATTTCGATTCGAAACAGTAACATTCGAAATAGGATTTTTGACATTTCAACACATAAATACATTCACGAATTTCAAACAAGGAATATGGAATCGTATGCAGTTCAAATCAACATCGTCACACAATTCGAGATCAAATTCCCTACAATGGAACGCCGCTCCATTGAATATGATCATAGTGTTGGTATTGTTAGCATTGTTGTTCGCCTGCTTCGAAAATGATTTGTTTGTGATTTGTAAACAAATATGCATATTGACATCGCATCGATTTCTTGCTGAATCATAACGACAAAATCAGAAGTAGCTGTGATTTCAAAGAAGTAAGTTGATATCGTATCCACCATTTTGATTGTGCTCCATTTTTTTTTTTTTTTTGTTCAACATTTTCCCGTAATATTCATGATTGTTCCATTATTTTGCTTTCCGTTTTGATTTAATTCACATATGCATAGATTGTTTTACTTATAACATTTTTTTCATCGTTTTTTTTCCCAATAGATTGGCGATAATCATTTCTTTGTTTTAAAATGGGGAAAAGGAAAAAAGATGATGCAAGTGCTAGTGAGCCAAGTGAAAAAATTGACAAAGTGAAAAAAGAAGATGAACCTGAAATACGGAGCATTAAATTATTGTTAAACTCAATTTTACGGCCAGAATATGCTGAGAGAGTAACGAAAATTTTGTTTGATCGTAGTTTGTTAATGACGCAAACTAGCAGTACTTGCGTCGCATTTGCTACTTTTTAAAGTGAATAGTGCGTTAGATGAAAACAATTTCGCGTTTTTCCAACAAGAAGGTAATGCGGTAGTAGCGAATTGTTTTAGAGCTGTCGTGAGCCAAATGGACAGATACAAAATGATCATTACCAATTTTGAAAATGTGAATTTAATGCCGCAAACATATCGAGGTATAGTCGAGGTCGAAAATGCTGAAGATTTTCAATGGCCAAATCGCACTATTTTATCCAATAGTTTTCAGTATTTTTACCAACAATATACAACAAACGTGAAGACAAACTTGAAAACTCATTGTGAAACGCGTTTAAAATATTTTTTCCGAATGAAATGCTATTAATTGAATGCCAGCAACAACTATCCGTATCGATTTGATGACACTGATATCCGAAATGTCCTCAAAGATGTAATGAAAGATCAAGATTGGACAAGTGGAATCGAACAACGGGAACAAAAAAAAAGAAATTTTACTTTGCTATATTCGTAAAATTGGTTGGCCCGGTGACATCAACATGAAAACGTTTGTCACAGATAAAAAAACGTGGTTTGAATCGATTTGGTTGTTTGGTCAAATTCAACGGCAGATAGAGGAATTTTTCATCATTAATGCTCACATTGTCAATAAATGGAATGCATTCAACAAAGATCCTGTTACAAATCGAATGCCAATTATACCGTGACCGCCAAAAGTGAATAGTTTCACTGTTATTCCATTGTGTAATTATCAGTTGATAAACATACGAATCGATCACAAAGTTATATATGAACTGGCGAAATCATTTAAGTTGATACCAAAATACATCAATCCGAAAACGGGAAGAGAGAATATGTTCAGTGAATCCTACTACAGACAACATAAAGCGGAACTGTGTGGAATGATTTTTAACATCGATAAAATCAAGCAGATTTGCAAAAAGAAACAGTTTCTGGGCAAAATTCTCACGAATAGCATTTCAGTATCGGTCTTGTATGATTTGCCAAGGAAATCAACTCAAAAAATACAAGATCACCTTGAAAAGGTCAGTGAAATGCACAGAGCACACAAATTTAAGCATGTTATCGCCATCGATCCGGGCATGAAAATGTGGTTGGCCGCAGTACGACAGACATTCATGATCGTCTTTGTAATAATATTCTTCACAAAAATCAAAGAGGTAAGTGAACATTGAAATGCTTTATGAGACAAGGAATGGCAGTTTATGCCACACGCAAATTCACCAACACGATCATTACATCGAGTCAAATCGAGAAAGCGACAACACAGCAAAGATGCTTACCAAGAATGATCCGTCGCTGGTATTTATTGGAAGCCGCTGAATTCGCTGCCAATTCGCCTATTGGCATCAAAAAACGCAAGAGATGCCCAGGCACACGAAAGCTTTTGACTAGTATAAAAAAAAACTCGGCCATTCATTTGTTGTGTTTGTCAATGAATATTTCACGTCGCAAACTTGTGCGAGATGTTTCGGCAGATTTGATCCAAGAACGAAGCCAGATCGCTTCAAAGTTTGCCGAAACTGCCAACCAAATCCTGCAGCAAATTTGCCATCGAAGATCACAACAAAGAAGAGCAAACGTGAGTTGCAACGTGATCGGAAAAAAGAAAAAGCAAAACGATCCAAAGAAGAAAGCGATCAAAATCGAAACAACAATGTTCCTTTTGAAAATGGGCCACGACCAATTGAAACAATCAAGCGTTTGGCGTCGAACATAAAATATTTCTTCAAAATTTTTGCGACCAATACTGATTGAATTCAATGCTACTGAACAACAACAACGGTCATACACTATCGTGACGTCATTGCTTCGAAATGCATTCTGTACAAAGGTATGTATGAAAATCGATTGTGAAATTGAAAGTGTTCTTCATGCTTACCATTATGTTCATGCTGTTTATATCAGTGTTTACAAATGTTTTGTTTTTTCTTTCTGATTATCATTTCAGGGCTTTGTGCACTTTATGAAATATCAGTGCCTGAAACGTTGCAGAGACCACCGCCGCAGCACAGACCCCCTATACTCAGACTATTTATTGAGCGCAGAAGACAATAATGCTAACAATTTCAACAAAAACAGTAGCATAGTATTAAGAAACCAAAAAGAAAAAAAAAAATTTTAACAATTAAGTTAAACCCAAATGTACAGTTTAGTACGTACAACTAAGTATTTACAACGCTGTAGGTACGATGCATTTATTAATTTGTGTGTTGTACACAGTTTTGTTTGGATGACATTCATTTAAAGTAGAAATGAGTGAAACTACGATCAATTTACCTTTTTAGCTTCCATTTGATAATTATTGTCGCACATATTCAAAAAAACTAATGTAATTTTTTTTTTCAATTTTCTTTCGTTTCATGCACTTGGACTACGCTCGAAATTCTCTCTATTGTGACGGTAAAATGGTTGGATCTTCGGTTAATTTCAACCCCAAAATCAACCTTGGACATATGCCTGAATCTGACGTATTTTCGTTACTAAATGTTGCTTGGGACATGACTATAGTCCACACATAAATCATCCGCATAGCAAGTAAATAAGCATTTTTATCATAATCATCATTATCATAATATCGCATTAATAATAATAACATTATAAATGTTTTAGCTTTAACATGACCTCACCACCTGGATCACATCCACAATTACCTCATCCATCGCCCAGTGGCAATTTAATGCCATCAAGCCCATTGAATCCACAACCAAGCCCAATGACGGCACATTCACCTGGCCCAAATTTAGCTTATATGCAATCACATCCCGATAGCAGTCCATTTGCAGCCATGTCACCAGCTGCTGCCAATTGGCCTGGTTCACCTAGACCTTCGCCACGTCCTGGACAAAGTCCAGAGCATAAATTACAACCACAAGGTACATAAATACTAAATACACAAATTTCTATGTTTTTAATTTAAAGAGAAAATTTATCAGCATTTAAGATAAAATTTTGATAAGAATTGACAGAACAAAATTGGATAAGACACATTTTTCATAAGCCTAATTTTGTCACTCATTATTATTATCATAATACTCGTTTTGATTGCAATTATTTAAATCAATGTGGCATTCGTTGTATGTTTTTACATGTGAAGAGCTTTGATTTCAAGACATTAACGCCACCTAAACGATTTATCAACGTATACTGACTATACCAACGGAAACGGCAAAAAGATATGATTTGCCTTTTGTATTCCGTAACAGTGAAATTACACAGTGTATATATGATTGAGATCGCTTACAATGTAACGTCACACGATTTATGCCGTGTGAATTTTCACAATTGTGTTTGATATTCATTTAAATTCACACCATATTCGTAGAGATGGCGTAAGAAACATGAATTTCTTTGCTAAATCGACTTCGTTTAAATTGACAATAATTGTTTATTATTCTTTGAAAGAATGAATTCAGTAGTTAAAACCGAAGGAAAAAATATACGAATTTTTGGAACAGATTTTTTTTTTTTTTTTGTTATTTATTGATCAAGTATCGCCATGTTCACAATTATCAAATCGTTGATATGGAAATTTTCTTCTAAAACATGCATAAAATATGAATGACATACTTAAGAAAAGCAAATCAGATGTGAATTGTTATTTCATCGAATAAAAATGTTGTTTACATCACAACAAATAGGTCAAACAATGTGAAATTTAATTAAATGACCTAAATTTCGAATTCATTTTATGACTTGAACTTAATTCATGTGGTGATACAATTTTTTACAAAAAAACCAATTTCATTTCATTGAGTAAAAAATTTCGGTATATATTTTAGTTCTTCTTTTGTTTAATCTTATATTTTCCATATAATTAATCGTGTTTATTAATAATTATAGCCAATGCACCACATTTATCACGTGTGATTCCGGCACGTTCTTGGGCAGGTGCAGTACCAACATTATTAACACATGAAGCATTAGATACACTTTGTCGACCGTGCCCACATCCACAAAAAGACATTCCGGGACCCGAACTGAGTCCACTGGAACGATTTTTAGGTTGTGTATCGATGAGACGAAATCTACAACGGCTCATTCAATCTGATGAATCGGTAAGATAATCAAATCTGTTCATTAGCATATTTTTTTCATTATTTTGTATTTGAACAATTTTTCCACTGTTTTCTTTTTTTTTTTTTTTCTTTTTTTTTTTCAAAAAATATATTTTTTATTTAATTTATAGCTAACATATATTGCATCAACTGAGCCAGGTGTTGTATTATTCAGAACAGAATTGTTACAATGTCAAGTATTATTAAATCCAACACACATGCAATCGTTGCATATAAAAATATCACCATTACCATGTGAGGCTGGAAAACCGTTAGTTCAATGGAGCCCAGATGAGTTACAGGTGATGGAGCAATTTTTTGATTTTCGTGTAGCAGCTCCACCATATCGACCATCATCATTGAGCGGTTTTGGTAAAACATTATCATTGCCACCGATTGTGCTGAAGGATGTTGTGCAATTAATGCGTTTAGATTTGCAACCCGAATTATTGCCAAATGCAAAATGGAATTTACAATTTTGTATGCGTGTGCCACCAACAGCCTCATCATATCAAGTTGTACCGGTTGGAAATGGTGCCGTATTAACATGTCGTGAAAAGATCCTATTTTTCGTAAGTAATCGATAGTTTAATTATGATTTATATATATATTTTTTTTTTCATTCCTTTCCTTGCTTTTAATTTGAAAAAAGAAAATAATTTGGATTTTTGTTGATATTTCAGTTGCAAGTGACCAGCAAACATTTAGGTAACTATTTTATGTTATATTCAACGTTAAATTAAGTATTACAATTTTCTGGATAAATTGACCGTATTTCCATCCATTCAATTTCCATCGAAATATGATTAAAATAAAGCGATATAATTATGTGTCACACCATTTCACCATTTTTGATCATAAATATTTGGAATTAATCATTAATCATTATCAAATGAATAATGTGGTCTTGTACAGTTTTGTATGATACATTTAATCAATCTGAAATGATTGATTCGAATCAATACTTTATTTTACATTATTTTATATACCTTTTACTATATACTTGGGTGTGATACATAGTTTTACTTAACAACTGAATTATTTTCATAGTAGTTGTCACGATATTTCGAATGAGTAAAAATATGGTCAATTTCTACTCTTAGTTTTGCATTTAGCAAATGTTATTAAAAAGATTTTAAATTTTTAATGTTATTCATTCTTTTTTTCAATTTTCTTTCATTTTATGTTCTCTATTGTGACAATCTGCATTGAAATGGATGTATTTGAATTTTAAAAAACTTAAGTGACTCGTATGCATGGTGTTGACTGGAAAGATCAAATGACAATAATACTTCCAGTTGTTCATGTGGTTACCAAAAATTTAACGCAATTAGTTGTTCGAGATAATTTACCCACGCTACTTGCGGCCAATGATCATTTAAAACGTTTTGCCGAATACTCGCTTCATAATAATCACAATAATGAATGTTCATTATTCCCAGCTGTACGTGATCTTTTAATGAATTTCATTGTACCAAGTGAAATGCCACAGCCATTACCAAATCAAATTGTATCATCACCGATGGGCGCTAGTCCCAGTCCAATGATGCATTCACCAATGCAAGCCATGAATCAAGGTGGTGCGCCAGCTATTGGAATTCCAGTTCAACCGCAACCATATGGTGGCATTGGTGTATAATAACAGCAATGCATAAAATTTCTTCCATTCAATTACATCGATTCGTAATAATTCCACTGTGTTATTGTAGCCTTCAAAACACCAATTTCGCCGGAAATTTAGCGAATTCACATTGACAATGAAATTCAAAATACAATTATTTGGTAAACAAACAAAAAAAAAAAAAAAAAAAATATTTATTTTTAAACAAAACAAAAGAGAAGAAATAACAAAAAAAAAAAAAGTTAAACAGCGAAAATATATTGAGAAAATTGACTATTTGTATTTTAATATTTTAATAATTTAATAAAAAGTGCAGAGAGATTAAAAAAATAAAATGTGCGTTTTTTTTCTTATCTTTAATGAAGCAACTTCTATTTTTATTTGTGCAAAAATAAAACTTTAAGAAATCAAGATCTTTTACGATGTTTTTACATTTTATTTAGTCTCTTTTTGAGGTACAATCGAATCTTCATTTCTCACACATGTGTCAGTTTTTAATTTTTCATCAAATAAATTAGAAGATTACCACTATTTTTTCATTTCGCAAATTGCCAGTTGTGAAAAGGAATCCCCTAATATGTATATTTTCGTTGGAACATTGACAAAAAAAAAAAAAAAATTGAAAAAAAAGTATTTGGCTAAAGAATTTTTATAACACATAAAATACCAATGACAATAATAGAAATGAAGTAGTAAACAAATAACTATTGACAAAATTAATACGCCAACTGAAGCGTCAGCGTCAGAATCTATATATAAAATCCGAAAGTTTTCGTGCATAAATAATGTTAATGTCCTTATCAATAATAAAAAAAAATGGGAAGCGTGCCGCTCAACAATCCATTGAAATTAATGTTTGTTTTCATATTCGGATTTTCGAATGGGATTCTGTTTTACCAATGTTGATGGCTTAAATCAAATGTGCCTAGTACTACTGTGGGCAAAACCTACCGGGAAATTTAAATTTAAACTTCATTGGTCTTCCGATAGGGACAAGTGTTTTTATTTTTAGGTTGGCAGTACTGTCTTTGACATCTGTGTCAAATTTCATGACAATATCTCTATTTTTCAAGTAGTTTGGTTTGTGATTTGTGAGCAACCAAAAGTGTATTTGGCGATTTTTACAATGTCTGAAATTATTCAACAAAGAAGTTTCATTAAAATTTGTGTGCGGAATGTAATTTCTGCAGCCGAAGTGCTGAAAATGTTGCAGAAAGCCTTCAGTGAACAGGCTCTATCGAAAACACGAGTATATGAGTGGTATAAAATGTTCAAAGAGGGTCGAGAAGGTGTTGAAGACGAAGAGCGTTCCAGTCGACCATGCACATCAACTGATGAGCAACACGTCAATCAAATCAAGGAATTGGTGCTCGAAAATCGTCGGTTGACTGTTAGAGACCTTACTGACATGGTTGGAATATCAGAAGGATCAGTGAAAACCATTTTGAAAGACCATTTGGGTCTGAGAAAAGTCGAATCTCGTTTGGTTCCAAAAATGCTCAATTTTTTGGAAAAAAGGCGTCGCGTTGAAGTGTGTGAAACGATGCTTTCTGACTATCAGGACAAGGTCAAACGCATGATTATGGGAGATGAGACTTGGATTTATGCTTACGACCCGGAAACAACCGACCAATCGAGTGAATATCGTGCAAAAGGTGAGGCTAGACCAAAAAAATCGCGCCAAAGTCGTTCAAAAATCAAGGTCATGTTGACGGTTTTCTTCGATTATCGTGGTGTGGTGCATTATGAATTCCTTCCGCCCGGCCAAACCGTCAACAAGGAATATTATTTAAGTGTTATGCGTCGTTTGCGTGACGCTATTCGCAAAAAGAGGCCAGAATTATGGGCTGACAACTCTTGGTTTTTGCACCACGATAATGCGCCATCTCACCCTGCACTAATTCTTCGCGACCATTTCGCCAAAAATTCGACTAATATCGTTCCGCAACCACCTTATTCACCTGATTTAGCTCCGTGTGACTTCTGGCTGTTCTCTAAGCTAAAAAGACCGCTCCGGGGACATCGTTTTGAGTCGATTGAAGAGATTCAACGTGAATCGGCGCGCGCTCTGAAGGCCATCCCTGCCAGTGACTTTTTGGCATGCATCGAAGATTGGAAAATACGTTGGCATAAGTGCATTGCGTCGGGAGGGGATTACATTGAAGGCGATGAAATTGATTTGGAAGAATAAATAAAGAATTTTTGAAATATAACCAAATTCTCGGTAGGTTTTGCCCACAGTAGTATAAGCTCGAATTTTGCTTTTATTTCTCTATATTTTAAATAATTAATATTTGAATTTTCAAGGAAAATAACCGAAAAAAAATGGCTGTTCAAATAAACAATTATTTCAAATTGTAAATAAAAAGCAAATTTTCAAGAATCGAAATTAATTTAGATTGATTTGTTTTATTATTTAAAAAAAAAAAATGTCATGTTTTTGTTCGTTTACAAGTTGTTTTCTAATTATTCATTGTTGAATAACATTTTCTGACATCAACAATATGAAAAGAAAACAATATGCCTTGTGTTCCAACATACGGATGAAGAAAAAAATATATATATGAAAAGACACCGATGGGATTCAGCAAACACAAAAACGTCGTCAATATGGGGCCAGAATATATATATACATTATATATAGGTATATATAATATCGTGCACATAACATAAAAGAAGTTATCAATAATTCTGTGTTGGATTGTTGGATTGATGTATCCTGTGTGTAAACATTGTAGACTTCTTTTGATGCATCATTTTTGTGTTGTGTTGCGTTGTGTCGCAAACAAACAAAACAAAAAAAAAAAAAAAAAAAAAAGCACAAGAAATCCGTTCAACACAGCACAAATAAAATGTAAATGTATATTAATGTTAGACTTTGGTGTATGAATGAAAATATGATGATTTGAGACGATTATTGTTATTATTCGGAGACATACTCTTATGTTGAACAATCAAAGAGGGGACTCAATAATATGGTTGAATTCAAAGATAACTTCATCTGAATTATATATATTCAGTGTTTATGGTATGATATGATGAATTTTTCTGCAATGCTAATTCTTTTTCCATCATTTTCAAAAAAAAAAAAAAAAAAAAAAAAAAAATGAGTAGCATGATGAGATTGAAAAATCAATTGTACTATGTTATTTCAAAGTGCATTCATGATCTTTTGTGCTGAATGACAGTCTGTGTAGATGTCTTCACTTATATTTAGAAAGATTAGTCCTATAAAAACACAGAAATTTCGCAGTCATACTGATTTTTCAACCATTTTCCACTCGCTTTTTCTCTCTCTTTTCCTCTGTTTCTCCCTTTCTCTCTCTTTCTCCCTTTCTCTCTTTTTCCCCCTTTCTCTCTCTTTCTCCCTTTCTCTCTTTTTCCCCCTTTCTCTCTCTTTTTCTCTCTTTCTCTTGATGTGTCTATTTCATTTTCTTTTTTGCTTTCAATTTCAAGCGTACAATTGTATAAATCTTAGCAATTGTTAATAATGTTCTGGGTGCAATGAATAAAAAGTAAGTGTAACAATAGTAGTATTTGAGAAGTATTTCAAAAGAAAGTAAAAACAAAAAGCGCAATATTATCAAAATGCAAAAATCTATTCCGACAATTCATAAGCACCTTACTGTCGAACAGTACATTGAATACACAGATGTACATATTGAACGATAGTGAAAATAGAGCTTTGAGATCTACAACATTCGTTTCATATATTAGTTTATTGTTTGTATTTGATATGGTACTGAAATTAAGAATAAAAATACATTTCATTAATATATTGATACTTTTTGTATTGGTCAGATTCTGTGATCTTGCTGTGATTTTTCAATGTTCCAAAGGTTTCTTTTATTTGCATATCATGACATCAGCACATTTCCTTCAATTTAACTTGAGTGTTTTCTTCAAAACTTAGATTACAACTTGTTTTTGTTTATTTGTTAGTGATACACATTTGCTATTAAAATAAAACAAAAACAACTAAGAGAACTTTGTATACATCTTTGTATACATGTTAACTTGTTGAAATATCAAAGAGCAAAAAAAAAATAAAAAACAAGAATCGAAGAAGCACATCTTATTTCTCTCTCTCTCTCTCTCTCTCTCTCTCTCTCTCTCTCTCTCTCTCTCTCTCTCTCTTCAAGTTTTTCTATTTAAATTGTATACCATAATATGGACATGAAAAGCATGCTAAAGAAAAAAGGAAAAATGACAAAAACTCAAACGGATGATTCAACTAGAACTAACATCAACACCAACGCAGAAAAAAAAAATCATGTATTAAAAAACGTGCAAGAAAGTACAATTAATTGTTGCTATTCATGGCATGACATGGAAATGTCCATTGCACATCTACACGGGTTACACATTCAGTTTGATAAACACATGTTCATCGCTTTTGTTCAATAATGTAATAACCGTCTAGACAGTATTTCACAATTGCACAGCAATTTTTATAGCTTATTGCTTGATCTTTCTACTCATCCGCATGAAATGAACGCAACAAAAAGGAAAATGTTGAAGAAAAAAAAAAAATTATACACGCGCACACTTTCGAAGAATGAAAAAAAAAAAAAAAAAACACCCAGACAATTCAGAGTGCAAGAAATCTCAATCTAAAGCGATCGAAATTCCAAATGTTGAGTACAGACATTTTGTCAATCAGTCCTTCTATTATATGACATTATTACTACTGAATGTGATCCAATACCAAATATCTCACTTACCCTCCTTCGCCTCATCCTTTCTCCTCTATATCTATTTTTCTAGCTTACCTTTCGTCTCCAAATATTGTCTTCTACAATGTCTTCCTCATTCTAGGTGTTTTTATTTTTTCATCGAATATTTTTCATAGCTACATAATTTCATCGTACAACATACGCAATAAATACAATTCAATGCAAAAAAAAAAAAAAAAACACGTTTCCACATCAAATATTCCAATTTTTTTGCAAGAAATACAACACATATAATACATAAGCAAACGAAAATATTCACTTTCGAAGCCAAGTGTATTGACATCATCATGTCAAATTGAATGTAAAATATTATTATGAAATACATACAACTTTTGGCAATAAAACAAAAGAAGATACGCACAAATGTTTTACCGATTTTTTTTTTCTTTTTTTTTTTTTTTTTTGGGTGTTCATCGAATTTGTCAAAGTGTCATTCATGTGTCGAGTCGCACACATACATATGTCATCAAGCTTAGGGATGATTTTGAATTGGAAAGGAAAATGAATGTAAATTTTAAAATTGCAATACTATTTTATGAAAAAAAAAAAAATCATCTGTCATCGTTCTCATGGTTGTTAAGTGTAAAAATGTGAAAATATACGGATTGGAAATGAGTGGTGAGTGATATATTTTGATATTGGTTTGACCGGTATCGCTAAGTTGTCAAACGGTTAACGTTTTATTTTGAAATGGTGGCTAAAGGGTCTTTTGATTGTTGGAAAACAAATCGTTACCTACATATATTTATTTGTTGATTTTTTAAATGTTCAATCTCCATTCATGGCGCATAGGTTCAATGTTTGATGTGTTGTAAATTGCACCATTTCATATTGGCTGTTGGAGTAAGCTTATGTTGATTGGTATAATAGTTCAGCTCAGGATTTTTTTTTTTCTCTTTTGCATGTGTATTGAATATGGAAAATTTCTGACAAAATAGTAAATCGTTGGAAAAATTTATGTGAAAAAGAAAAATTAAATCAAGTGATGATAAAAAATTTTTCATTTCGCATATATCAAATGTCTGAAATTGTAAATAATAAATGATTTTTAGTTCAGCTTCAAGCTATGTTCAATCAAATTTAAGTTATTAATTCATATCAACTATACAGTCTCCTACTAAATGTTTCAAATGGATTAAATGTTTCAAATATTCACATGGAAATTTTGAGAAAAAGCAAACGACAGAATGAGCAATATGTTCCGTATCAGAAAGATCTGAAAGATCTGATTGATTTTGCTTTTGTTTAAGCACATATATACATACACATACACATACACCAATGTGTCCATGTCTATACTTTATTTTATTTAATTTTTTTTATTGTAAAGTAGTCATTAATATTCAACATTCAACATGAAAGTGAAATCATGTTCGATCAAAATAATCGTTTCAGAATACTCGGAATTGTTTATTTCAATTAAATCAATATTTGTAACATTTATTAGCACACATTTCTTTGTGATATTTGTAATTGTGCATTCAATGCCGCACAGTAATGGCAAAATCATCTTTGTCTTTTCACCAAGAAAATCCAAAAGATTTGATAATTGACTATTTTAAGCATCCATTAAAAATCGAATCATTTTGCATAAATAAAAACGATCGATGATCGATCATTTGAATCATATATCGCAAAACTTTCATCGTAAATACAATATGTAATTCAGCACATAACAAAATATCTGTTGAAATTGAAAAAGTGAATATTATTCAGTTGTTGATATTGATGATTGTGTGCTGGAGCAATTGCATTCCAACGAATAATTTCAGTGATTGATACATACCACCTCCTCCTCCTTTGATTCTTCACCTTGCCCATGTATGATCTGTATCGTTTATTTTAAGCATTAAAATACAAATTTACTACGATAAAAATCAATTTGTGTTAAATATATAAAATTATAATTCTGTAAAAGTGTTAAAATATGCAACAAAATACAAACAACTCGAGAATATGTTTTTTTTTTTTTTTTTTTTTTTTCTGAAAAAGATAATATTTTGTCGAGCAAATCGTTCACTTATGCTATCAAATTCAGTTCGATGTTCCGTTCATTATGTTCGTTTTCTCTATATTTTATTTTTTATTTTTTATGTGCAATGGTTCTTATCGCTTTGAGACGAAGGCCATGATAGATTTAAAATGAAAAAAAAAAAAGAAAAACACGCTGAAAATACAGAAAATACAGTTCATGAAATGTCTGGCATAGACATTTCAAACAATTTATGTATTTTGGATGATTATTACTGCACAATTCCCATGTTTTATATTATTATTATTATTATCATTCGATGTGTTCCGACTCTTAAATTGAATGTCAAAGATCAGTCCGTCAGACGAAACCATTTCCGAAAGTACGACTAATTCGAATTATTAGATTGAAAGATTGCGTCACGCGGAACGAATTATGGAAAAACTGTTTCAAACAGATATACATAAAAACATAACGAAAATACGAAAAAAAAGAAATAAAATCGACAAAATATATTTCAAACGGCTGATAGTCAAACGAAGATAAGTGTCTTCTAAAAGGTTTTCACTGTTAGTTCGCGTCTCAGTTGTTACAGTTAGTGTTGTTTAATGCTTACATTCGGTCTATTTTTTTTTTTTTTTTTTTTTTCAAGTTTGCGCATTTTATTTTATTTGCCAACTTTGTTTTGGGTACTTTTTTTTTGGTTTAATCTTGAGCTGGAAAATTAAATTTAATGAACGGTCTTCATAGTTTGCGTTTTATAAAATGAATTGATGTGAATGTTAACGGGGGACTACTATGCACATATTTCCGATAAAGTACTTTTAATTTTGTTTATTTCCAAATCAAACTCAATTTTGGATTAAAAGAGACTATCATACGATAAATAAGCGCTGAAATCAATCGATAAACTCGAAACGGAATCAGAGTCAAAGATACAAAGTGTGTGTGTGTGTGTGTGTGTGTGAGAAAGAGAAAGAGAGATAGAGAGACAGAGAGGGAGGAATAGAGAGGGAGAGAGATAGAAAGAAAAGAGCAAAAGAAAGACATAAAAACGAAGAAGATTTTCCACAAAAACCAAAATATAAACAATCGAGTATGGCGAGCAATAAGGAAATAATAGCAAAATCAATGATTTGCGATAAGCAAAATGAATTGAATGAAATCAACAAGAACAATGGAAATAAGAAATTATTTAATTGGGAAACTGCAGCATTTATTTGTGTAATCAATGGTAAATGTTTAATTGATCAATTTTCAATGGTTTCATATATTTTACATCGTGTCGTGTGGCGCATCTATAAGTAATCAAATTTTTGCACTTATTGATCTTCTGAGCTTCATGTGATTGATGACCAAAAGGCAATACATTGCCTGTTAATTTCTGAAAATAATTTCAATAAATACATTTCTGTTACATTTGATGCATCAACGAGTCTTATTTATTAAATCAATTTAAGTTCTTTGAAAATCATTGTCATTACTTGAATGTCACAGTAAATCGAAACATTTTCTGCAAGGTTGTTTTCATTCAATTTTTCAATTTTATTTTCAATTTTATTTTCACACACACTTTTCTCTTACTTTTGAAAATTCACCAACACACATATGCATAATACATGCAATAACTTTTGTCAATTTATTCTCAAGAATAACTGTCTAGGGAGCTATGCAGTGAGAAAAAAAATTCAAACACGTTCCCGAACGCCATCTAAATGAACAAACATAAATTAGATTCACCAACATTTGATACTGAATCTGAATAAAAATTGATTATGTGTAAAAATAATTAAATATTTATGTTCAATAAAATATTTTTCATTATTAAATTATCGAAATATAAATATTTTTGAAATAAAATAATAAAAACACTTCATTGAGAAATTAAAAATACAACTAAAGCAAATCAAACTATTTATATTAAGTCTCCGCATGTTTATTCGATTGGCGTTTGTTGTATACATGTACTGGGTATACAATACAATACATGGGAAAGCTTACACTGTAAAACCAAAAGAATTTTTTAATTAGTTTTTTGGATTTTTATAGTTAAAAATCCGAATGGATTAAAAATAAACAAAATAGATTAGAATATATCTTTAAAAATATTTGACTCGAAAAAATTAAAAACATTTTGCGTGCTATGAACTAAAACAATATTTTTATAAACATTTTACTCGGGAGAAACAACAATCACCAATTCTTTGTTGAGCGACAACAATCCGTTGTTTTATTTCAATTTTATTTTACTGTGTAGTTGCTGTGTAATCGTTTCAGGCGACACTGACTTGACATAAGTTGTATACTCATTGAAAACATAACCGCATATTGTTTAGTGTGTTTATTTCCATACAAATTGACATTTCATTTGTTATTGTAATATGAAAATTATAAATCTATTCGAAGTGAATTGATGAAGAGTTTATTTAATTTACTGAAGTCACACACAATAGTGAACAAAAATGTGAATTTTGATTTTCTGAATTGAAATACAATGATTGTACATTTCTTTTATATATTTTATTTTTGGAAGAAACAACAAATTGCGTTACTTGTCAATCGAATTCCATTGATTTGATCGAACATTTTGTTATTTGTTTGCATATTGTCCAAAACGGTAAACAACAATTGTAGTGACATTTTATTTGCTAAATTAAACCAATTATGCCGTAATTCAGATCGTGTTGCAAATTGATCCACACTAAGGTTATGTTTATAAAATGTAAACAATGCGTTTGACAGTTTTGACATAAGCTTTCCCATGTATTGTATTGTATACCCAGTACATGTATACAACAAACGCCAATCGAATAAACATGCGGAGACTTAATATAAATAGTTTGTTTTGCTTTAGTTGTATTTTTAATTTCTCAATGAAGTGTTTTTATTATTTTATTTCAAAAATATTTATATTTCGATAATTTAATATTGAAAAATATTTTATTGAACATAAATATTTAATTATTTTTACACATAATCAATTTTTATTCAGATTCAGTATCAAATGTTGGTGAATCTAATTTATGTTTGTTCATTTAGATGGCACTTAACCGGGAGACTCACATACAAATGTACAGGGCTATATAGACTGCTTACCAGGGTAGATAACTGTTGTTTATATTCATTGATTTCAGACACTTTTGTTCATTCAATGTCATTTATTTAGTCAAAAGAATGAAATAACCCAATTTCAAATCATCAACATGGTATCGATAAATCCGTTTCAATTTTAAGCTTAAAATATCATTTAAGAATTCACAATCAAAACATATTGAAAATTGGCAGATTGCCAATTTTATAATTAATATTTATTCAAATATTTGATGATCAAAGAGAACATGAGGAGGGGAGGGGAAAAGGCTTGAGTGGTTAAACATACTTGAATTTAAATGAAATGCATAGAAATGTTTGAAATTAATTGAAATCATTTATTTGATTATTACACCGAATTCATGTGGTTTGAAAAGCGATATGAAACCCATGAAGCAAATAAAATTTTGGTCAGTTTCTTGTACTTGATTGGACTATCATTTTATATAGACTAATATTGATTTTCAATTCGATTTCTTTCGTTTAAATTAAAGAGAAAAATCAATCAAATATTTAAAATCAACATTTTGATTAGAATATTCAAAACAAAACAAAAAAATGACATTTCAAATCAATAGAACTAAATCGAAACGTTCTATCTTTTTAGAATGAAAGCGTTGAAATTCATTTTATATAATGAAACTCACAACATAAGAATAATTAGAATTTATGCATAACATTTCAGCTTGACTTACAGAGATGTATTTGATTGTGAACATTTTCGGTCTTCTTTCATTTTATTTTGTTTTTTTTTTTAATTTTTTTGTTCTTTATTCCAATTTTAAAGCATTATCTGCAGATTATTAGTCGCTACCAATATATTTCCAGGTCATGCGAATGTCGCACTCTATCCATTTTTCATTTTGTATTAAGAGTGCATTTACCAAAGAAATATTGCTATATTTTGGCAAAGCACCCAAAACTGTACAATATTTTAGATTAGAAAATCTTCTTTGTGTTTTGCCTCCGACGCCGCCTTTAGTGTATTGATAAGATTTTTTTTTTCGTGTATTTTCTTCATTTCATTTTTTGTTATTATGTCATCTTCGCAAAAATCGGGCCACAAGGTGATAAATGATCTCATTTTTTTTTTCTTTTTATTTCATATTTAACGATTGGACTAATTTTAAAACAATCTACTATCTGACTATGCACATTTTTTCTATATGTATTTATATTAGGTGAAGGTTGATTTTGACAATTTAAAGACGTAATTTACGACTTTCATTTGTGATATAGCATATTTTTGCAGCTAAATTTAAGATTTAAAAGAAATGGCCAATTCTTTAGATTCAGGTCACTGTTTAACATGTCTTTGGTCAAAATTACATTCACTTGCAACATTTTGAATTTGATGTTTTCCAATTTGGTCACCGAATTATGATATAAATGTTACACCCTAATGTATATAAAAAAAAAAACCATTTGATGATTCACACGGAATAATTTTGAATGCAATAATTTAATATTCGTTATGTGTATATTATTAATTTGAGCATTGAAAATGTTGTACAGAAAAAAAAAAAATCAATGCGAAGAAAAAAACATTGTCATCATTTTGATCATCTATATTTGTGCTTGAGTTGCCGTCATTTGTTTTTGATGTCAGGCAGCAACAGCAATAGTAGCCACGAACTAACGATTGATCATTCATTATGGAAAATAAACAGCATGGTAAATGCGCATTCTCTACCCACCCATACACTAAAATTTCATTCAATTTTTTATTTTTCGCTCATTCACACTTAATGTGTAATGCGTATGTCGCATTGGGGTCGTTTGTTTGTGTAATCAGAATCACCAGTTCTGATTTTGCTGATTATATGATATTTAAAATGAATGGCATTTCCAAATGACTGGTGGCCGCCCTCGAAATGAGCATTTTAATTAAAATTCCGGTCTTTGTTATTTTCAGCATCACTTGGTTTATTTGGAAATGGTTCATTTGTCGGTTGGACGTCATATGCAATAAATGAAATCTGATCAAATGGTAAGTTTTTTTTTTTTTTTTTTTTTTTTTAATTCCCGTTGTAAATATGTTATTTTTTTTTTTCACAGAATTTTCGGGTGTAAGTACATCTGTGTTTTAGTTTTTGTTGTTTATTCTTTCTCGAGCTCTTGATTTTAATTATTTACTCCCAACCGTCGTTTTGTACATTTATATAATTTTCAAGATCCTCGACCAATTAACATTCAGATAACTTTTCAATCACTTCATTTTCTAAGCATAAACGAAATGCATATTATATGGTTGATAATGAACATAAAAAGAAAATCATTTTATTATTACTCATTTTATAGTAGGATATTGTTGAGAATTTTCTATTTTTTCCTTTTTCAAAAACGATGACAACTCAAACCTATCTTCATGTATGGAATATAAAATGAAAAACATATAGATGATTCATATACATTTACTTACATCTCTACGTCTGATTCATTTATATGAAAAAATGCTTATTCGAAGAATAAGTGATTGCGCAATCTTTTTTTTTCTATTTTCTTCACTTTTTCTGTTTGCTTCTCTCCATTTTATTTTCTAAAAAAAAAAAAAAAAAAAAAAAAAATAAATAAAATTAACGTACCTTCGAAAATTGATACGAATGAATTACAAGAAGCACCATAGGATATTTGCAGATTTGGCGTTTATTTATGAATTTTACCGTCGATACAAACAATGCAAACATTTCAATACAATTATGATGATAATAATAATAAAAGTCGAGTTACTCAAATTGTTCGCATGTAGTATATGTCACGATGGAGCGATATGTCAGTGTTTTTTGTTTTTTTATTCATGCTACATATGATACAATGTAGCAAAATTATATTGGATCGTGTTCATTTGTTTACTTCGTCATATTGTGAGCGAATCGTGAATGGCATTTGTTGTCTTTGACAACGAGCGCTAAGAGTCTGTTTACTGTTTTGATTTTTTTTTTTTTTATTCTATTTTTACATTCAGATGAAAGATTTGTTTTTTTCATCCATAATAGAAACCTGAAATTCATCTGAATGCAAGATATTAAGACATCATTGATGATCTTCCGTCTCGCCACATATTTTTTTTGTTCGTTCACCTACCGACTTTTCTTGTTCAATTGCAATCAAAATCGATGCTCAATGTAATAAATGGAATTAACGGAAAAGCCAAACATCCATCGGATTTGAGCAGAAGTATCGTTGTGCTATTACCATCATTTAGACTTCTTTCTCATGCTTAGCCTCTGTTTTTTTCTCTCTCTCCCCCTCTCTCTCTTTCTCTCTCCCCTTCTCTCTCTCTCTCTCTCTCTGTCTCTCTCTTTTTGCTGCTGTCGTTGTTTTCATTGTCGGTGTGGGAAAAGCAAAGATTTGAATAGACGTATAGTGAAATCGTGACAAATTTGATTTGATTTGATTTTATTTTTGTATGCATTTGACTGATATACAAACTGATTGCATTTATTTTAATTCATTTTCTTGATTGCATTTCGTATTACCTATGTCGCATACATATAGCATAAGCCATACTTAAACTGCTCTGTGATTTTGGGAAAGAAATGTTTGCTCTTTTTTTTTTTCTTTCTTTTTCTTTGGATACTATTTTTGGCCATTTCACTTTACATGTTTGAGTGTTGATTTTACTCAATGAAATAATAAATTGAATAAAATCTCGAATCGAAGCCAAATGAAATCCATGTGGATTTCAGTAAATCCAATATTTTAGCACTGTTTCATTGACCTTGGAAAAATGTGATATTTTTTTTTGTGCGTTCTTATTTTATTTGATACAAAATTACACCGAAATTTCCATTTGCAATCCATGATGAAGCAATAAAACAACGAAAAAAAAAAGAAAGAAAAATGATAAATATAGCAAAAAGAAAAGAGCTTAAGATTAAAATCAAGTGAAAGAAACAAAAATTGGCTCATTTATTATGTCCGATTCGATTGAATTATCGAGTTACTTTCTATTACTGTATTTGAATACAGAATAAACACATTGTACAAAAGTATAAATCATTGGTTTTGGTAAAAACAACAAGAAAACCAAACAAATTCAATTGAAACCGCCAATAAAAAGTTTAACCTCTTAAATGAAAGCACAATTGTAATATCGTCATTCGCGCCTAAAATTTATGAACTTCATCTGATATTAAGAATTTAACACGGAAATGAATGGTCGAAGCCAAAAATGATAAAAAAAAAACGGGCATTGGTTAAAAATGTAAATGAAAAAATGTAATGTGGTCTCTTTGATGTTAAATTTTACAATTTTGAAGTCTCGTTTAATCTTTTTAACAAATGTTGAACATTTAAATTGATATTGGTTTCTTCGAAAATAAGAAAGAGTTTTATTCTGATTTTCCGTTTGCAAAAAAAAAAAAAAACAAAAAAAAACAAAAATCACATCGACACACAGAGAGAAAAAAGCGAGAAAACAGCAGTAAATAGGGAAAAAACGCCCAGACGATTTGATTTTTTTTTTTTTTTTTTTCTTGAAATTTTCTTTTCTATATTGTTTGCTCGTTGCTCTCATACTGAGATTAAATCGTAAATGCACGGTCATTGAACAGCTAGTTTAAATGAAAGTTGTTGACGTTTTTTTTAAGACTTGGGCACAATTTTCAAACTACTTGAACCACTCGAAAGAGCATTTTGTCGAAGTGTCGCCAAGCATTTTCTTTTCCTTTTTTCTTTTTTTCTTTTTTTCCTCATTTGTACCATGCTGTGAATTGAAATTATTTTGTATGCGCTACGAATGAATCATATCAGACTTATTTGATTCGTAATTTTATTTACGGCCACAAACATGAATAACGAATTCTATTCGTAATCGTCTAGACGATTGGACATTGCCCAATTTCACATTGAGCGCGCCTACAAGTGCGGGAAAACGGTTATCACAGAATATCGTTTGTTTTTCTGTTTTAAATGAATTACAATACTAAAAAAGCAATTGCTTTAAACCAATGTTTGTATCGGAGTTGGGATTTTGCATAAAAACAATATTCTCTTTCTTAATTATACAATGAAAATTCCTCTCTGATTATTCTATTGATTAATTGAAACTTTTTTTCCCCTTGTATTTTAATAAACATATTTTTTTTCATTCATTCCATTTGTAATTTAGTTTGGGCAGTTAACGGTTGAAAAGGAATCGCAAATATTTTCATCGTTTACTTTATCAGCCGCACTCGGACCATTAATTATTCATCAAATATGGCATTTTATTGGATCGAAGCGTTTTATTTTGATGGCCAACTTTTTGATGATTGTTGCATGGATTCTCACCATGGAATACAGGTATGTCAACACATTTTTATTATGTAATACACCGAACTGGATAATTGAATCGCAAGAATGGAATATGCTCACTCTGTTTCTCTCTCTCTCTCTATTGCTCTTTCTCTTTTTATCTTTCTCTTTCTCCCTCTCTCTCTCTCTCTCTCTCCCTCCCTCCCTCCCTCTTTCTCTCCCTACCTCTCTCTCTCTACCTCCCTACCTCCCTCTTCCTCCCTCTTCCACCCTCTTCCTCTCCCTACCTCTCTCCCTCCCCCTCTCTACCTTCCTCCCTCCCCCTCTCCCTCTTCCCCTCTCCCCCTCTCTCTTTCTCTCTCCCTCCCCCTCTCTCTACCTTCCTCCCTCCCTCTTCCCCTCTCTTCCCCCCCCCTCTCTCTCTCTCACATAAATGTTTGATTGATTTAGCGTACGCTTAGTTTTTTTTAAAATGTTTACAGTTTTCATCCTTTTTTTCCACAGAACTGACTATTTGATTTTTCTGGTGGGTCGTTGCATTGGCGGACTTGCAATTGGAACACTTCATTTCCTAATTCCGCTCTATATAAATGATATCGTTCCCGTTCATCGAAAACCTTTATGCAATTCAATTATGCAATTGCAGTTCGTGCTTGGGATCTTGTCACAGTACATTCTCAGTGAGTATTATTAAAAGAACGGTTGCGAGGATTTCGATTTGTTCAAAATTGTTTTAATATTGTTACCGTTAAAGTTACTGCTTAATGCTCTGAAAAAAAAAAAATCGATTGAAGTTTTACTTTTCTTTTCTATTATTCTCTCTATTCTTTTCAATTCATTCGAATTCAATTCGAATAGAGTGCTAAAATCGTGCCGTTTATTTATAACGCTCGATTGACATTGCTAATGTGGCCATGAATTTGAATGAACTATGCCATTAGCGAATTGAAAGTGCTAATTTTTGCGCAGGCTATTTGCCAATTTTATGGTGAAAAAAAAAATGCCGTTCAATGAAACCATCCAGTTAATCTCTCATTAATTATTCAGGATGCTTTATGGCATTTTTATCACTGACAATTAAATGCATGTATATGTGGAAACATAAAAAGTTTGTTTTCTACGCGTAAAATATCACGAAAAATCAGAACAAATGCGGAAAAAACAAGCTTCATTTTTTTACAATAGAAAAGAGCCATTCAGTAAAAGTGTGAAAATATTTTTGATTCAGTTTTCCGTAGACTTTTCAATTTCGCATTGGAAAAAAAAACACGAGAGAAAAAGAAAATCTCAGGAGCTTGTTGAAATCTATTTTTTTTGTAGTGGCTCATTGTCGTCGCAATTTTGTTAATGGAATTTTATTTCATTTTATTTTTTTTTTTTTTTCTGTTATTCTCTCATCGTACTTCTCATTCGTTTGCTATCATGCGTTAAGCATAACAGCTATGCTTTCATTAAGCGATATCGTCAAAATCTCGGCATTAAAATTGCTTTCGATCGGGCATAATATCAAGACGTGGCAATTTACTGATCTCATTAATGATTTAAATTATGCATGAATCTTAAGCCATAAGAATCGACAGCAATTCATCTTAGGTGGAGATGTACTGCTTTGAATTTCCGACAAGATTTTCATGAGATGTACCGAAAAAACGTTTTTTTTTTTTCTTTTTTTTCTTTTTTTTTCTTTCTTACATTGACAAATACAAATATTAAGCATATACATGCCTTAACACCCATAGAACATGCCATTGATACCGCATTTTAATACACGATATGCCTTGTGGATCTGTATATACCCAGAAGCAAGCAACACAGCGTATTACAGTTAAAACCAGTGACACAGCATCAAATTTTCGACACCGTACGCGATATAAATGTGGGTTTGGGTTTGGATGTGTGTGTGTGTGTACCTGAAAATACATAATTTGTTCAACGAATTTGGTGCGTGTTGCCTCAATGCCTCGTATCATGTTTACACATCAATGTGTGTTTTACGAATAATATCTAAATTTATGGTGATAATTTGTTTTCATATTTTTTGCCTATACTTGAGTAATGTACAGGGGAGATGAAGGAAGAAAATGAGTGAAGGCAAAAGAATGAAAGCCAGAGAAGAGAAAAAGAGAAAGAAAGAAATAATGGGTGTGTGTAAAGGAGAGAGAGAGAGAGAGAGAGAGAGGCCAACAAAAACAACCAGTGGAATAAACACAAAAAAGCTCCTTGCAGACTCTTGTGATCCAGCCGTAAGGTGAAAAGTCAAGTGGAACGAAAAATTTCGTGTTGGTGCTTCATGTTGAATTATCATTATTGTTGTTGTTGTTGTTGTTGTGTTTATGCTGCCGCTTCGATAGTACTAACAATGCCAAAGTTGAATTAGGGATAAACGACTGCTTTATAAATCTTCTCGTGCAATAAAATTGAAAACGCTCATTTAACGGAATGGTGTATGTTTGCACTAAGTTTGTTTTTTTTTTTTTTTTTCTTTTGTCATATCGTACCTTAACTTGGTAACTGTCCGGATTCGTTTGTTTTCTGCATTCCGAATTTAAGTGAGCTTTTGAAACATCGCTATTGAAATATATGTGTGCGTGTGTGTAGATTTTCAAAAAAGTCTATTACATCAACTATAAACCAAACAAAGAAAACACCATTGTTCTATCGTTTTAATGCATTCATGCACAAACAGACATTTGACATAGAAAATGTTAGTATTTCGTGGTTTATTTGAAACGATGTAAACATTTTGAAAAAGATTAAATTTGAATTCACATGAAACAAAAACAAGCGAAATATTTTTGGTTTTATTGTTTGTGATTTTATACGAATCACTTGAATCGATGCGCATTACAAAAATGAAGAAGAAGAAGAAGAATAAAAAGAGTCAACTGAAAAATATGCAAACAAAGCGCTTGATCCGAAAATGTGCGTAGTTTATAGCATCGTTTTATTCGCGTGTCTTTCAGAGCAAGAATAAAAAAAAATTGCATTCTATCTTAGACATTCTCACACATTTCGCGTATACATTTTCTCTGGCTCAAAATCCAATTGGGAGCAAAGATAACATGAAAGTATGTCGCAAGAAAATACCAATCAGCATATATTAAGATCTATTGTTGAATTACACAGTAGCTCAATCGCTGATTGCAAAAAGTTTGCCATAAATATATTTCGATGCTTCAACTTTAAACCCAGAATGAGTTTTAAATCCATCGACACGGTGTAAAAATTTATATAAAAAATCATTCTGATAAGCTCTGAACGAGCAATAAGAAGATGAAGATGATGGCGATAAAAAAAAAAGTATTTTTAGCACCATTCTATTTTGCTCTTTCACTTTTGATGTCATCAGACAAGAGGTGAATGTCGAGTAGCATGCAATTCGATATCATATTGGCACAAAAATGGCTAAACATGAACAACAATGAAGAAAAGTGTAAATGGGGGAGGGACAGAGAGAGAAAGAGAGGAAGAGGGAGAGGAAGGGTGAGAGAATAAAAACTAGTAAATGTATACCGAAATATTCATTTAACATCAGAAAGTTTTACACCAAAAACTCTTCGAAACTTATTTACAAGAATGTTATTTTCTCTTTACTCAATGTCTGTTTTTCTTTTGTTTTTTTTTTTTTTTCATCTTCTTATTTGTTGCTCTTCTCATAGTATGACTCATACAATTCGTGTCGACAATATTCTGCCATTGTCACCGTTGCAATGTTCGTTATTTATTGTCAACTGTACGATTTAAAACTTTAGTCTCAGCAAATCAATATCGAAGAGAGTTGAACAAATAAATTCGATGATTCGGCGTCACATGCAATATATAGGAATAATCTATACAGTGTAATGGTGGTGTACGAATGATATAAATAAAAATATGACATTATTCATTTATTTGGTAAATATTACCAAAAACTGAATAAATAACCAAAGATGAAGAATTCTTCGAGTAATAATAGTAATCCCTGAAATGTGTTCGAATGTAAAACGTATTGCATAAAAAGGAATCCGTGGCTGTTTGTGGTGGTGGCGGTGGTGGTGTTGCTGCTACTCCTGTTATTGTTGTGTGTGTATGTGTTTTTTTTTTTCTCGCCCAACTCGTGCGAGCAATGACGCAAAGCCGAACGAAAGATCGTTATTTACACTTGACGTTTTTAGCAGCAAAATCTAGTCTGCATAATGACACAAAAAGGGATATAAAAGCATTACCGACCAACGATTTTCACACGATATTTTACCACATGTGGTGTGTACCGTCGCTCCATTATTGTTGGCTACGGCTCTTTAGTTTCAAATGGCACAACCAAAAGATGCAATACATTGAGAATGGAAATTTATTGAACATTTGAGAATTTTTAAAACTGTACCCAAACTTCACATTCATTTCAATGACGCAAAAACGAAACATTTCTGCAATCATTGAATATGCGGGCGAAACAAAATAAAACAAAAAAAACCAAAACAAGCGATAATAAAAAGAATGAAAAAAAAAAAGCAAAATAACATTGGAGGATTGGAAAGAAGAGAAAAAAAAAAACCACATCCAATTATATGCCCCAAAGAAAATATGGCAAATTTCAAGAAACGATGATTATATTTTACCAATGTGACACGATGATGAATTTCACTAACGTAATCGTCTTCGTGAACACATTTCATCTTGACAATATTCAACAATCAACAAGTAAATCGAACAAATTTTACATATTACTTGTGGTAAATATACGGGCTACAACGTAATCGTGAATTTTCATTTGCAGTTTTATCTTGCGACAATTTTATAAAACATTCTATTTTGAATTGTTTTTTTTTTTTTTTCTTTCAAACATTTAGATATGTGAATGTCTGGATTTCAAATTAAAAAAAAAAAAAATTCATTACACATCGAATGTATTTCATTCATATTTGCCACTCTTTCCTTTTTTTCACATTTTCTCTTATTTTTCACTCAATGAAGATAGAGACCATTTTTTTCGATACTTGTAAGTATTATTATGCAATCAATTCAAAAGCAATGTCAAGCATGTTATGTGATTACAGTCTGACATTTCTTCGAAATTCAGACCACCAAACTTATGAGTAATGAAAACAATGAACGGCACCATAAAAACAACAAAATAAAACTGTCACGCATCGAAATTATTCTATTTCTTTTTTATTTTATTTGTTTGGTACCACGACACCACTTGGTGTTTATTCGCCGTGTAATGATCAAGAAAATAAAAAGACGAACTGTCTGCCGCACATTTGAATGTCAAAAAAGCTTCAACAATTTTATTAAGTTCATTTTTTTTTGTGATGCTATTAATTGGTTTGTAAATGTTTTCGGGAAAATTAATGGATTTTCGCCTGATTTTTTGAAATGTTCATATTTGCTTTAAATATACATAAGCAGCAATGGTAGATTGAATGATTTCAAGGCAATGTAATTAATACGAGAATAGCTCAGAACTTGCTTGCTTTTGTATTTTTTTTTTCTCTTCTTCTTCTTCTTTTTTTCATATGCCATTTTATTAGACAAATGAATACATCAAAGAGAAAACTTCCATGCACACACTATAACCCAGATTTCAAATGATGTTCGTGTAACTGATATCGTATAAAATTCCTTTTTTGAAAGAATGCCACGATAATCGAATGTATCGTGAATGGGAAAATGAAAACGATGGCAAAAACGATGGCGACGAACGTTCGTTGTCGGCAGCGACGGACAACGATGGCTTCATCGTCGTTGACGACAGACATCAATCTATTTTGAAACAAAAAGCCACAACTTTGATTTTTGTAATTAAGCTAGCCGTAACGAAGATATTTTCATTGATTCAATCGTCGCATTTTAGCTGTTAATTGTAATGGATGTACCAAAATAGCAATAAACCAAATATTTTTCGTATTTCGTAGACACACGCTTTTTTTTTTCTTAATATCTAAATGCGATTAAAGTATTTTCCAAAATATTTCGACACACATTCAATATACAGTTTTAATAAAAGTGTGTAAGCGAAAATACAAAAATGAAATAAAAATAAATACACAAAGCAGCAAAACCAAAGTAAATTTTTATGTTGAATTTGTTTAGACGCAATGAGAGAGATTGTTGATGTGTGACTACGATAGAGGCGAAATGGTGCATGGCGTTGCTGAGTGATGACATGGAAAAAAAAAAAAAAAAAAATTAAAATCTCATCATGCGAATCAAACTTGTTGATTGCAACCATTAATTCTGCAATTGATGTCACATTTTTATGCCACTCTTTACTGTCAATTCGCGATTCAGCATCATTAATAATATTTGATTATTATATCGATACGGTTATTGGTATCAAGGAATTGTATTTAATAAAACTGAAAACTTCATCGTTCATAAATAAAGGAACGCAATTTTGTCGCTCCACGCTCCCGGGAGGGGGGGGGGGCGAGGGGGATTTGAATCTCTTGATTTTCATTTTTAAAGAGTTCTCTGCACCCCCTATCTGCCAATGATATTTTACTTTCATAATTCATATATTTTTATTACATTTTCTTTTCTTTTCTTTTCTTTTTTTTATAATTTCTTTAGGTTTGTTAGATAGTATACTGGCTACCAATTTACTAACGGCAATTATGTCAACAATGATGTTCGTTGCATTTTTCTCAATGCCAGAATCGCCACGGTATTTATCGATACATGGTAATACAAATGAAGCCAAAGAGATTTTAATGAAATTCGATAAAAATAATCAAAATATAGAGAATAATTTACAATTATGGACAAAATCAAATCATAATACTGGCTATTTAACGGCGTTGAGAAATCATTTTTATATTGCTGATGCGATACCAGTATTTGGTCTAAACATTTTTGAGCAACTTATTGGTGCAATGCCGATGCTATTTTTTTTGCCGAAAATCGTAAATTTGTCCGGTGAGAAAACTTATTTTTAGTATTGCCATTTACACTTTGCCTATGAATATATTTTGATTTTTTTTTCTTTTTTCCTTTTTTTTTTTTTTTGCTATTTTGTTCCACTTTTTACTTCAATCTCATCATTCAGAATGTATATTACCAGAAATATCGTCGATTGTATGTGCCACAGTATATGGTATTAGCATTCTTAGACCGCATTTGTCCGTTGACAGTAATGCTAGCATAAAAGTTAACCTAATTTGGTCAACCAATTTGATGGGCGCTATTTTGGGAGTGCTTGGTCTCTATTGTCATTTGCAAGGTTCATTTGATGCTAACAGAACCAAATACTTTCATATTATACCATTGATATGTTTGGCATTGTTCTATTCGATTTATGCCATTGGGCCGCAACGTCTTTCAAATGAATATGCTGAGAAAGTTATTCCGGAAAAATGCTATTTTACCACACGATGTATACTCACAACCACCAGCTGGTTTATGATATATGTCATTACAAGTCGGCTACCACAATTGGTAGCTGCAATTGGTGTTGGATGGTTATTTTGGTTTATGGCTACCATGTGTTTGTTGATGTCAGTTTTTGTAAAATTATTCATCATTGATCATAATAAAATGGCCGACAAATTTTGGCTATTTGACAACAGTTGCGAAACTGGAAGCGAAATCAGTGGAGATGATGTAACACAAAAAAAAACAAAATCCACAACAAAAAATTGAAAACCACAAAGAGAATCCACACATTATTTTCAGCATGTAGAATTATTACCATTGGTAAAATATTTGGTATCGGAAGTTGAGTGAATAAATACTTCAATGCAAAATCAAAAAATTAAAAAAGAAAACAGCGATGACAAAGGGGCGAAACACGACAAAAATGACAACGAACAATGATGAAAGAATAAGAATAAGATAATGAATTCGAAGAATTAGGAGATGAATCAGATAAAAAAAAAACAACGAATTAAATGAAATCTTAAACAAGTGAACTTTTACATCTTGAACAAGACTGATATATTTTGGACACTTTTATCTTTAAATTGTTTTTGTTGTTGATTTCAAACAATAATTTTGATCTTGATAGCATAACAAACTGGATGAAAAATTGAGGGTGCTCATATTTTAAGTGAATTTTAAGTCGCTTTATGATAAGAATTGAAGAGTGAATTCAAATAATTTTATGAATAAAATATAATTAAACAATCGGCATTTATTTATTTTGTATTTTTGATTTTAAATGTTCAAACCATGTGAGTATCTTGCTAACAATTAGTTCTTAGAAAAGCTCTTTTTTTAATTTGGTGGAAAAGATTTCGATATTTAACATTCACAATGATGAGAGAGAGAGAGAGAGAGAGAGAGAGAGAGAGAGAGAGAAGAGAGAGAGAGAGAGAGAGAGAGAGAATGCTGCCAACTTCTCTGATTAAACTCTGATCATAAGCCCTAAAATAAAATAGAATAATATTAATCCAAATTAATTATAGTGATTCTTGATTCCATGTTGTATGAACCATTTTAAAAATAAGAGTTGCTCAGTATGAACTTTTCCATGAAATGTTAATTTAAATCTTACTTAAATCTTACAAGTGCAGTAAACGAATGCAATTAAGCAAAACATATACATGCATCATATCGCACAGCACAGCACAGCACAGCATAGCACAACACAATACAACGCACCATAATATAGCGTAAAATAACATGGTAACGTACATGATTTGATTATTTTGATAAGGTGAAAGGGATGTATGTTGGTAACGAAGACGTTTTAACTCTTGAAACGAATGCGAATGAATTTTATCGTGATTGTTAGTGTGATCTTGCTTTACCGTTAATTATCTCAAATTGCAAAATAATTGGTGAAATGAAAATATTCAGGTAATGAAAATGAAAGGCAAAAATTCCAAGTATTTGTACAATTATCGTTGTTTACCCTCAACCCACGCAATCAACCATGATGCATCATATCTATAAAATACACGATAATATCCATGTCGTTGTTGTTGTCGTTTTTCATTTCATAATATTAAGAAATAATGTATTCCATTGATTTAATTGCTATTCATGTGCTATTGTTTACAGTTTATTTCGTGCTAGTTGACTTAAATTTTACTACACAGCAGGTAATAACAAAAAACAATTTTCTTTTTTTTTTATGAATTTATTCATATTAATAGCTCGGGATGTTTACACGTAAGTAAAGATATTTTTCGTATAGTGTGTGCCAGAATTGCTCCGCATGTTATCACACGATGGCAGCAGATATATAATAAATATATGGTTACATTTGGTTTGTCATGTTCAGTGTAAAATACATAACAAAAAAGCGTTCATTCTGTTTCATACTGTCTCATATCTAGTCTTATACTGGTTGCATCTTCCGTATATAGATTAATTTAATTTACTGTATGAAACTTTAAATTGGTCATGTTTGTTAATTAATCCATTGCAATTCATGCAACATAAATGTTGTTGATTAGCGTTGGTGTTGTTGAATTGTTTGACGCTTTTCTCTTGCACTCAGCGAGAGTTCAAACAGCAAAAGCACTTAAAGATAAATCATTGATATTACATAATGATGTCTTTTAAATGGAATAATGAAACAAATTCTCACATATGTTATGCAAATGCACTCTCTCTATCTCTCTCTTCTCCTCTTTTCTTTTCTTCTATCCACTCGTTCCATTAGGTTTCAAATGATTCTCTCTTTATTTAGCATATGTTTATGATAACAAATTCATATCGTAAATTCATGTTTACTAAATATAGATGTTGATATTTTGATGCTTTATGCATCATGTAAAGGATAAATGTTATATTTCGATCATCAATTCAAATTTGATTCAAGAATTACTGTTTCATTGAAATTATGAATTGTTCAATATTGCTGATAAATGATGCATTGATATAGAAAAAAAAAAAACAAAACAATTCAATTCAATTTGCACTCAATTCAATTTGTTTGGACTGAATAACACAATGAATAACTGGTTTTAATTCGATTATTTACTTGCATCTCAAACTGTTTTGTATGCACCAATCAACTGTGTTGAGTACTTAATTTGATTTTCATCTAATCTTCTAACATTTACTTACCATTAAATAATATTACATTGTACACATTAACTATTGATTTCGAAAAAAAAAAACTTCGATGAAAACACGTTTCTTTTGTTAATAAAACCCACCATTTTGAGTACGCCATTTATTTACATGTGTATGTGCGCTTTTTAACCTTTTTTTTTTTGACATCGAACAATTTATTTTGACCGTCCATTTAATTGTGACATTTACTTTTTCATTTGAATTTCGTCCAAAAATACCATGTTACCATAAAATTCAATGAATATATTTTTAATGTGGGTTGATCCAACTGGTTGACTATACCACTGTGGAATAGACTCTTGATAATAAAACAAAAGAAATACTTATTGGGGGAAAAAAAAAAATACATCCATTAACGAAAACCCGATTCAATGATTGATTCACATGAATTTATCAGAAAAGGGTTTTTCTTTTATTCCATTGTTTCTAGAATGGGTAATTCTTGTGTGATACGTGGGATAAATAAATTCATTATCAAAATCAATTTAAGCCTCACTTCAAATTAGATTTGACCAAGGATTTTTCTTTTCCTTTTACCTTCATTGCAACGAAATTGAATTTAATTATTGGAATTCCATAGTAAAAGGAAAGAAATTACGAGCATAAGGAAAATGACAAAGAATTTCAAGTAAAATCCATATCGTTTATATTTTGACAAATTTTATTTATTCTTTTATTACATTCACGTTAGTTGGTTAACACAACATACATGGTTTTTTTTTTTCTTTTCTTTTTTTTTTTTTTTTTTTTCTTGTCAATAAACTTCTGAAACTCACATCAAATACTTCTTTTATTGTTTTCTATTCATTTTCAATTTCTATCCTTTGAGTAATTGTTTATAAACGATGACGACGGATTAATTGTTGATTAATTTTTGTTTTTATCGATAAAATACTAATAGAATATACATTCATAAACCTTGATTTATATTTTGTACACATTTAAACATGCTTGCTTGCTTGATTTATGCTTGAGTTTAATTTTTATTTTTATTTTTTTTATTTTGTTTAATTTTTGTTATCATATATTTTCTGTTTTTTTTTTTATTTTTTTTTTTATTTTTTTGTCAACACATAGTAAAGCAATATTTATATATCGATTGAACATGGTTTCAAAAGTAAATACATCTGAATTTTAAGAAGAATTTAAACATATATATATCTATATATATTTACATTGACTGAAACGACCAGATGCTTAAATATGATGAAATGTCATACAGAAATATTTTGCGAAAAAATGAATAAAGCAAGTAGTATGTAAAGCATTTTACATCAACTTTGTCGTAGGTTTTATGTTTCTGTAGCAATTGTGTGGTGTAAATCACTTGCTTTTAATATTTATTTATTTATTTTTTTTTTTTTTTTCTCAAAATAATTTCTGTATGACATTTTTCCTCTGAGCCAATCATAAGTAGATCAGTTGTGTTTTTCTTGAAATTTATTCTATTTATTGATACAATTGTTGTGCATGATGGTTATTTGCATTTTTATCTGGATTATTTGCATTCTTGTATGAATGAATTTGCATTTTATGTTTGGATAATATTTCGCTCGTCATGCAACAATATTTTTTTTTTTTTTTTCACTTTTTTTTTCACTTTTTTTTTTCACTTTTTTTTTTCTTTTGCATTAAAAATGAATATGAACTATTATTCAGTACAATAACAACAAAAATGAACATGAATATGACGAATGTTTTAGAAAAAAGTTCACTCATATTTATGTTTTTCATTTTATGTTTATGTTTATAGTTTAAAATCAGGTACTAAACATACTCGATGATTAATAGCTATTGGTGTACACCTCTAAGCTTTTTCTTTTAATAGAAAATTTTTTTTTTATTCATAAATGCTCTAATTTTCATATATTCTGAGAAGGAAAAAAAAAAAAAATGATGAAATTTGAGGAAGTTTTTTTTTTTTTATTGTTTGTTTTTCTTCTCTCCTTTTTTAATTAATAAAAATACAATTATAGTAAATTTTTTTTTTTCTTTTTACATTGTAATGTTCGAACAATTATAAATCCATCAATCATTTGTCTCGCAATCATGATTATCCATTATTAACCATTTGCTTCATTTCATTTATAACATTCCTAATATTCAAATATGGAAAATATTATTATATTCATTCATATGAATTTATATTATACCATCACATGTTTTACAATTAAGTATAATAGCCAATTTAATTATCGAAATAAAATGGCCACAAATTCATTTGCGGTTTAATTAAGAGTAAAAAGGCGAAAATTTCGATTCAATTCAGGCCAACCAAAAATATGATAAAATTTTCGGAATCACAATATTACTTTATAGGATACATTTTAATGTTTAGATTGTTTAATGATTTTCATGCTCATGATGTTAATGTAATAAATCTTTTCACATTATGTATCAACAATATGTAAATTATATTTGGAAAGCAAAATTGTCATGAGATCGGTGTATCTTTTTTTTTTTTTTTCTTTTTTAAATTGTGTTTTCATTTTTCTCGGAAATTATAATTCAAATTGAAAGAACTTTGGATATTTATGCCAAGGCTTTACTTACGCTGGACACGTCAGCTTGAAATAAATTCATCAGATGGATTTGATGCTACGTAGGTTTCATTGAATTTTTTCCATTTATGTACATTGTGGCCTTATTTTTCCATTGTGGCCAAAGTCAAAAATAGTGAATTTTTTCAATGTGACTTTATGTTGAACGTTGGCCACAATGGAAAAATTAGGCCACATTATAAATGAATGCAAAAAATTCAATGCAACCAACGTAGCATCAAATCCATCTGATGGCTTTATTTCAAGCTGACGTTTCCAGCGTAAGTAAAGCCTTGATTTATACTCATACATAATTTTAAATCAAATGACACGAATTTCACATTCATAAAATGTGTAATTTTCATTTACAATGAAAATGAATGCAGTTAATTATAACTGAAAGTATATAAGATAAAAAGTAACATTTCCGAAAAATGTCTGTTGCATTTGATTTTATATTTTTTTTGTTTTTTTTTGTTTTTTTCGAATAAATGTTTTCTCACATGACAATCCACTGAATGAATACGGTTAAGATAATGTTCGCTAGTGGTAATTTATTATTCACATTCAGGTGCTTTTTTATAATTTATCTCCGATTTTTCAAGGTAAATTAAATACTGGCATATAAATTCAGTGAGAGCACAAAATCTCAAATATAAACTGCAAACCATCCATATTTTCATATTCCATTTTTTGTTTTACAATTAAACCACCAAAAGCGATGGCCAAAATTGCTACAGAATACAGAAAATTGCTGATTTGATTTAAAAATGGCCTACACACGAAAAGCGACCATTTATCGTGGATTCAAAATATACTTTGTTATATTTTTTTTTCTTTTTGTGTTTTAGTATTCTTACAGAGAAGAGAAAAGCAATGATATACAGCAAATAATCGGATTTTCAAGTTATATATTACTCTCAGCGGAGAAAAAGAAAATGCATTTAAATCCAAAAAAAAAAGTAATTTGGCTACACTTTTTTTCGATTATAAATTCTTTTTCCTTTTACTCATTATTGCGTGGTTTGACATTTTCATTCGATGTATGAGCCAAATATCAATAAAAGATTTTTCGAAATTGATATTATGATTTGATTCTCGATGGTGGAAAAATGACATAAATAGAAAAAATGATACACATTCCATCCACAGATGTTGGATATTTTGGATTGATTATGTTTATTGATGCGACTAAATAATGTTTTATAAAAGCACCATAAATTTCCTCATTTAAATTCATCAAACAATTGAAAAAATCAATTACAATTAACATATGATTTAATTAGAAAAGTATGTTTAAATGTGATTTGACCATGAATATTCGTTATTTTGAATCCAAATTTTACTTATCAGATTGTCACAAAATAGTAGATTATAATTTTGTTGTTATTTTTTCTTTTGGTTTTTATCAGATGTAATCTAGTTACTCCATATTAGTGTCGGCAAAATAATTCAGTCAGTTCATTTCATCTCATTTCATTTTATATTCATATATTTAAATATTTATATTTATACATGAGAAGAATCAGATATTAAAAGAAAATGAACAGAATAAAGATAATAAGAATAAGAATAAGAATGAGAATAAGAATGAAAATGACAGGGCTAGAAAATCATAAACAAGAACTCAAACCGAGTTTGAAACTGAAACTGAAGCAAAAACAAAAACAGGAAATGCCAACACAAAAATGTCTCAATTTGACTATGTAAATCGAGTTGATTATACTTTATGCATTACTTTTGCTACTGGATGTTGATGTATTCTGTTGATTGCATCCGCCATATGAATATGTTGATGATTCCATAACTAATGGATGGCAAATATCGTATGTGTTTGGTTTGTTAAGTGTATTTTGCCGACCCCCAGGACTTGATGTTGAACTAAGACTGGGAGCAAGTGAACGTCATCTCAATTCTGAATGATGTTCATTTGCTTGATCGCTGTCATCAAGTGAATTGGCAGCAGCACTTGGTGATATGCTTGGTGTTCTACCACCAGTTCGCATTGCTGACATATCTGAACCACGTCGGCTGGTAATTTTCTTAAAACCCGATCCAGAGCAAAAGCATTTACAAATAATACGTTTGAATGCAAATCGAAAGTCTTTTGAAAATAATGCATAAATCATTGGATTAACAGCTGAATTACAATAACCAAGCCAAAAGAATAATGAAAATAATAATGGTTGTATGCAATTGTCACAAAATGCACGCACCAAATACATTGTAAAAAATGGAAGCCAACATACAATAAATAAACCAACAATTATCGCTAATGTTTTTGCTGCTTTTGTTTCCATACGAAAACGTTTTACTTGTGCTTTTATATTACGTTTGCCCATTTTTTTACTTGTACGCGGTGATAAACCTTTATCCAAATTGGGTAAGCTTTTTATCACCTGTAAATAGCTATCATTGCCACGATAAATACGCGATGATGTTAAATCCTTTCCATTTGATGAATAATGTACGGCATATAAAACATTTGATTTTTGTGCGCTTGGACTTGTTATATTTTCCGATGATGGATATGATACGGAGATTTTGATTTTGTCATGTTTCCGTGTCGAAAATTTTGAATGACGTTCGGGTGATGAGCTACCGATGCTCGTTGATGTGCTGTGCGTGCTGCCATTACTTAGTGACGATTCATGGTAATTTGATCCGCGGCCCCGATGTATTCGCAACGTTAAACGTTGCTCATCGAACCGATTTCCAATGCCTTTTGTACCTGTGTGCAGACAAAAAGAGAAAGGAAAAAAAAAAAAAAAAAAAAGAAAAGAAGAAATTGTTTTGTATTAGTTATGAAATCTGCTTAAAGGCCATCAGTTAGGTAAGCATGTATAGTGTATTTGAGGTTTAGAGCTGACTTAATGCGATGATCTGTCGGAAAAGTATCATATTATTTACGAAATACGTTTCAAGCCGAAAGAGATTTTGGAAATTCGCTCTTTTTTTTTCCTTCCGCTTTCCTCTACCAGTTCATCGCAATAAACGAGCACATTGTTGACTAATGGCTTTCTATGGATTTCATTTTCTTTCATTTTTTGATTTTGTTCGATTGCCCAGACTTTTTTTTTTTTCTTCTACCCAATTGATTTTAGTTTTGATTTGAGCTCAGATTATTCTGATTTTTTTTCGTTTCATTTATGATGGAGTCTAAACAAGTTCTACAAAAAAAAAAAAAAAATAAACTAATTTTATTGATAAAAATCATACTTACAAAGCTTTCGCCAAATAATTAGCATAATAAGCAAATTTTAATGGGAAAAGAAATACAGAAAATTAAAAAAAAAAGCAGTGCAGAACGAAGCTTACGCGAAATCGAAAACAATGAGCGAATATTTAAAGCACCTTATATTATCTAAGCATATATGCATATATAGATAAATATCTAGAGAGACAGAGAGAGAAAGAGAGAGAGAGAGAGAGAGAGAGAGAGAGAGAAAAAAAAAGAGAGACAGAGAGAAGCTCTTATTCACATTTGACTGTGAATCACTCATCATCATTTGAATCAATGAATTATAGCTCAGGATAAAAGCAATTCCATAGAGATTACATTACTGGATGATCTATTCTCCTTGGAATTGATTGCATATTCGTTGTGATTTTAATATTGGCTTCAAAGTATTTGTATGTCTGTGTTTGAGTATCATTTCTTTCAAGAATAAAGAGAAAAAAAAAAACCAATGTCAATATGAATTGAATCAATTCACAGTAATTCATGTAATTCGTACATTTTGTCATAATAGTGATACATAGATAAAATCATTTTTCCAAATCATCTAAAAATAGTGATTAAACGCACGTAGACCAAAATCCGATGTCAATTGATAACAGAATTCAAACAACCGCATAGCAAATGAAAATTGAGAATGAGAGACATGATAGAGACAGAGATAGAGAATGAAAGCAATGTGACAAAAAGTATAGCAAAAGAGAGGATGAGACTCTCATCATGAGAGAGCAAAAATGTTTGCAAAATGTTGACTCAAAATGTTGAGTCGGCATAGCAAACCAATAAAATCAATACATTGTTCAACATATAAGTGGTGGATGGAGCAAAGCTAAACATATATTTCAAGTGTGTGTTAAATATGTGTTTCTTTTGGCATCCGATTGTAATGACGCGAATTGCAATGCTATACATGGGAGGAGGAGGGAGGGGGAGGGTGTGTGTGGTAGGAGAGACATTGATTAATTCATTGGGCTTTTCCTCCTTTCTTTTTCCACCCATGTGCCGTGGGCCCCTAAGGTAAAAATTCAACAACTAAAAAAATGGGATTAAGAACGAAGCACAGATGCTATTCTTTATTACTTCAATTCAATAAATTGAACATTGATGCAATGTTTACACACATTTCAAATAGCAAACTAACTATAAGCCAATACACAATATAGTTTGTATCCATCGATTTCACATTTTCACAATTGACTTGTCACACACGTTATCGACGACCGAGTAAGATCTAGATTTTGTGCACTATGCACGGCACAAAAGCAACACAAACAGGTGTTCATATATGTTTACGCATTGAAGAGCACTGAATTATTGCGATATGTGTTGGTGTTCTTGTAGCACCTGAGGAAGCACACGCTAAATGCGAGTAAGCATTAGCAACAAGAACAGAAAAAAAAAGAAATATGTCTGCATCAGAACGTCGAACGTGATTCAATACAAAACCTTCGTTATGCCTATTCATAAGCATTCAGTTTTCCACGAATATTTGCGCTTCTTTTCAACATTTCTCTTTGCTTTCTCCTTAAAAATCTGCAATTCTATGCCAAGTTCCAGGACAAGAATGAAACGGCAATAAAATTGGAAATCATTGAAATAGTATATACACTGTTGCCAACGTGAAACTCTCTCTTGAATGACATCTTTTTCCATGGAATTTTTTTTCTTCAAAAAGCAACAAAAATACGTCAATTAAACATATTGTTTCTTCTTTAAATTCTTATTTCTCTTTAGTTTTTCATTTACAAATAATAAAAATTTTTATAAGACAAAGAAAAACCACACATTTGGTAAAATAGCACAATTTAGAAGAAATCATATAACACATAGTTATTGATGAGATTAAGATGACCCTCTCACAAGAATACAGAACGAGAAAAATTTGCCAAAATCCGATTCGATGTGATTTTTATTCAGATATTTTTTTAGAGGACATTTACCATCATCATTTGACTGAAGTAGGTATTAGAATCAACCATCGAAGACATTAGAAGACGATAGAAGAAAATTCATTTTTTTTTTTTTTTTTTTTCAAAACAGAAATCAAAAATGAAAATATGATGGAGTATATCATTAATCATTGGCATTCAATCAACGCAAATACCAAAATTCATTGCTTTCATCATTTCCATTCATTAATAGAGCAGGCTTAATTTGATTCAATCATGATTTTTCACATAAAATATTTTGAATAAAAGCCTACAGCATTGCACATACACATACCGATCATTTTATGTGATGTGAAAGTGGAATGAAAAACGGTAAAATTTGGACAAAAACATTTCTATTTTGGAAGATTGCCATTCACGAACTAATATCTGTCATCAGATTTTCATATGAATGACTTGAATGAAAACACATGATTGAATCAGAACCGAATATTTTTAGATCAATTAATAAAACAGGTCAAAAGATTTCGATGTTAGAGGGCATTTGTTTTCTCACGATGCTATGTGTGAGTAATATTTTGTGTGTTTAAATGCGTTAAAGAGATTTGAGAGGAATACTTGAAATGTCGGCATCACAAGCGAGAAATAGAGAGAGAGAGAAAGAGAAAGAACGAGTGAGTTATCTACATTACAATCAGATACATAATCCCAATACGATTAAACCGTAGCTCCCAGCAGGCATTGATTCTCACTTGATTCTCTATATTCAAAACGAATTTATGATATTTTTCAAGTAAAAGTATTTAATAAGTACCATGCCCGATATATTTTACAGGCAAACAGTTAGCCGCTATGCAAAAGATAGAATTGCGCGAGACTGTGAGTTAATATCCGAAACGAGCTTTGGCAATACATTATTGGTGTTTCTTGTCCCAGTAGACATCATATATATGCGCAATAAATACCATTAATATCATGATTTCATGTAAAATCAGCAAAGCTATTCTTTTTTATTTCTTGTTGATATACGGCTCAAATTGAACGCAAAAATTGTGGACTCATCGAAATTCGTTAGCCAATTCACGTCATATCGAATTTCGACTTCATTTTTTTTTTTCTTCATTTCTTCGACAATTTTTTTCGCTCTCTTTTCTCTCTCTCTCTCTCTCTCTCTCTCTCTCTCTCTCTCTCTCTCTTAACCTGTCTTTCTTCATGTCGCCTGCTCATTTTATCTCTTTCTTTTATATTTTTTTTTCGACTGCATATTAAAATTAGGTAATTGCCATTGTAACCAAATGAATAAATGCAAACAAAGATTCATGTGACAAGCAAACAATGTTTCTTACTACACAGACATTTTTTTCGTTTTGCATTAAATTTGCTGGATATCGTCCAAATCAGACGAAAGAATTTATTTTACATTTTCATTTTTATTTTGATTTTTTATTCTTTTCTTGTTCCCAATTGCAATTTTGCTAAACCAACAATTTTTCTATGTTGGTCTGTGTGATTTAAAATGCCCATTTCAAATGGTTCTACAACAATATATCAAATGTAAATTTACGATTGGCCATCGTCTATTTCAAATGCATTCATCACAAATGGAATATGGTTTAGATAGATTTTCGTTCAATTTTGCATAATTTCATATTACGAAACGAACGAACGATGTATATTGGTATAAATAAAATGTCAAATTGCATTTTGTGTTCTTTTGGTATAGCAGTGACCGGTATGAAAATAGAACAGAAACAAAAGCAATCTCCCACCCAATCCAACTTGAACAATCAATATATATATATATACATATATATTGCATTATGACCAAACGAATCAATAATCAATTTATTCGAAATGTTGACGATTCGAAGTTACCAACATATGACCTGTCATTATTTACCTTCTATCTATCTTAAGCACATATATCACATTTATCGTTAGGCATTTTATAGCGTGCGTATAGTTAGAATTTATCCATTTAATGCAATATGTGTGTGTGTGTTTCAGATTTGTGCAACACATGGAATTGGAAAGAGGCAAATGGATAAAATGAAATTGTTTATTCCACACTCCCTTGAATTGTTATTGTTCCATTTGACTGTTTTTGTTTTTGTTTTTTATGTTTTTTCTCTCTCTCTCTCTCTCTCTCTCTCTCTCTCTCCTCTCGCTCTCTATTTCTGTACGATCTCATTTACTGTCGACAAAATATATGTCATCTGAGATAATGCTCTATAAATCATATTTTTGCCTCGTCAACATGGCAATGAAATCTGATTTTCATTTGCAAAGCTTTTGAGTTGGTTTTTTATTCGTAACTATTCGGACAAGCGCATATCCATTTGTTTTCCCATTCTTTTCATATAATTTATAATGTTACTTTGGATTTTAGTGTAATAATGCGATGTCACGTGTTTTCTCTACATTGCAGAAAACAGAAAAAAAATGATGAACACAGAGAACAAAGGAACCAGAAAAAAGAATGCGAAAAAAAAAATAATAATAATAATAACTCTTAGCTACAACAAAACTTAACCATGGAAAATTGAAATTACAAATTGGCCCACATCAATTGGGTTTTTGTGTGTGGGCGTGAGTATTTTACACATGAAAAAGATAGTCGGGTTGAAAATCCATACCATCATACACCAACGCAAACTTGCAATTAAGAAGGCGTTTAGCTTGACTCCATTGGGGAATGTTGCATCTTCATTGGTAGTGAAGAGAAAGAGACACAAAGAAGAGGAGAAGACAACAAAAAAATTACAATAACAGTAACGGTAACAAGTGTGAACGAAGTTAAAGGAAAAACATTTACCAACAACAGGCAAACCCGAACACGAACCAAATAATATAAAATGCAGGTAATTGAATTTACTATAATTTTTTTTTCCCAACATCATTATATCCACTTTTTTCGAATCCATTTGAATAATAACACTTTTGTATTTCATTTAACTGGAAATGTTTCTTTATGACAATGATGTGCTTTTTTTAATCGCATGAAAATGTAACGTTTTCTCTTATTTTTTGATATTTTTTTTGTTTGATTTTGCAACGAACAAGGAAATGTAATCTTTCCACATTTTAGTTCATTCAATGCCGTACAAAGTTAAAGCAAGACAATCATAAGTGTCAACAATGAACAAAATTGAATAAAAAAAAAAGAAAATAAAATAAAAATCAAAATAAATCGCACAAAATGTCAAGCATGTGACAATTCCCAACACTTAAACTCATTGAAGCTCTTTTACAAATATTCACACACACACACACACATACATTTAGAGACACACACACAACTCATTCAACGTTATACTTATTCTCCAGTTCCCCAATTCAAAAACAAAAAAAAAAAAAAACAGTAAAAGAAATTGACCTCAGTTAACTACGAAAACGGATCAATCATCATAGCGTTTTTATTGAGTAATATTTGTAGAAATTGTAGCAAATAAATAAACGATAAGAAATCATCCGATGGGTCAATACAATCGAAATAGCTCAAAATTTTTATATGTATTCGTTTTTTTAGGTATTTATTTATTATTTATTTGTTTTTTTGGCCACAAACGCTTATCAATAACAGCAACAATATGATTTTCTAATACATAACTTTTTTCTTACATTTTGTAACACTTTTGTCTATGCCTTTAAATTGCAAAAGAGATAATTGAAGTGGCATCGGTAAATCCAACAAACAAAATTAGAAATGAATGAGAAAAAAAAAGAAACATTTCTATACAATCTATTTGATATTTTAACGGGGGGAGAACTTTCAACTTATCATTTGAATATATAAAGTACCGATACATCTATTTTTTTTTTTGTTTTTTTTTTTTTTTTTTTTTGTTTTTTTTTGTTTTTTGCTTTTTTATTGTAATTATTTATTTATGGTCGTCGAGAAGGATATACAAATAACATTAAATTCTGAAGACACTGACAGGGAGTAAATTCACTTATAAACTGATTAATGATTTGATTGAATTCAACATTTGCGTAATAATTAGTGCTTTTGAACATTGTGTATGTGTGTTTGTATTCCCTTTAATTTCATTTCATAACTTCTGTCTATTCACTGAAATATCATTAAAAAATAAGCCCGATATCTAGGTGTATACCATATAAATTGTGCTTTGATTTGATTTGATTTGATTGGAATTAATTGTGCACTTGAACGTTTTATGCGCAGCGTATGACGTTTGAACGCCTTTGTCTGCCATTATTTTTTTTGCTTTGAAATGCAAATGTTTTCGTTTATGGATAAATTGTTGTCTTTTGATCCATTTATGTGTGTGTGTGTTCATTTCCTTTATCATTTTTTTTTTTTTCTATTTTTCAAATTTTCTATTTTACTATTATTATTTTGTTATAATTTTATGAACATTCTATGGATTTATTTAAACAGATTTGTTGATGATTGCTTGTGAGAAGAATTTAATTGTATTAATTTCGCTGTTTCGCGTCTATGGCGTTGAATCGGTTATCGTCGATATTGTTGAATGATGTGTGTCAATCGATTCCGGTCCGATTGATTCTATGCAAATCGTTGGGTTTGTGATTGACGTTGTTTTGAATTTGGTTGTATTTGCTTTTCGTCGTGAGCTTCCGTATCGATTATTTGATAAACGTAAGCTATTCATCGATCGATGTCATCTGGATGTATCACCGGTATTATTATGATGAAACAGGCTTTTATTTATGGCAGAATTATTTACCATATTACTATTAGAGCAATGAAAGCATAAGCATTTATACAATATTGTTTTAAATGCAATTCGAAAATCTTTTGAAAATAAGGCATAAATTAATGGATTAATTGCACTGTTACAATATCCAAGCCAAAATAGTATTGAAAATAGTAAGGGTTCAATGCATAGTTGACAAAATGCTCGTATCATGTACATGGTAAAAAATGGTAACCAACATAATATAAAACCGCCAACAATTAAGGCCAATGTTTTAGCGGCTTTTGTTTCCATACGAAAACGTTTTGCTTGCACTTTAAATATACGACGGCCAACACCTTTAATTGTTTTGCTACCGTCACCAATTTTTGCATCAGCTTGATTGGTCTCATTAGTTGTCTTATTGTTACATAAAAATGATTCCATGTTCTCTTTACGATTCAATGTTATTTGCATCATGTGCAAAATTGGACTCTTGCTGGTTATAGCAATATCATTTGCCACACAATCGGCTTTTATTTCATCGGTACGTGACTTGGCCAAACATTCACGGCGTCGTTCTAATGATGTGGTTCCAATACTTTTTGATGGTTTCAAATGATGTCCGGTCAATGGTGGTGATATACGTGGCACACTATTCGATCGTCGTCCACGATGTATACGCAATGTTAACCGGGTCTCTTCGAAGCGATTTTGTTTTGATGAACCTGCAATTATTCAGTGTCACCGTATAAAATATACAAAAAAAAAAAAAAAAAAAAAAAAAAATAACCAAAAAACAACCCGATGCAAAACACAAGACAACAATGCAAGTGAAACACAAAAATAAAGTTGAAATATGAAATGATTTAAAATCTCGATGTTGAAATAACAAACAAAATTTGAAATCGCACACAAAAATACAAACACAAACGGCAAAGTGTAGCAGAATGAAGAAAAACAGAAAAAGATCAAGAGAAAGAGAGAGAGAGAGAGAAAGTGAAAAAAAAAAAACATGTGAATAGAATGAAGAAAATAATAAAATAAAGACGAGGATGAAGACAAAGACAAAATAAAATACACGAATGTGGAAATAAAATATATATCCAACTCAAATCGAATAAATGACACAAAATCAAAAGCCAAGATGAAAACTAAACGAAAACGTAATGCAACAAATCAGACAAACGTGAACGAAAGAAGTAAAAGAAGAAGAAAACAATGAAAAATACGTTTCATTGATTGAATGAAGGGGAAAGAACGAGAAAGAACGAGGAAGAGAGAGAGAGAGAGAGCGAGAGAACAAGAAAGATAGATTTTTCCGAGATATGCGGTAAATAAGGGAACGAAATTCTACATAGAATTAACAGGATCGAAAAATCAGACTAAATCGGTTTGGTCAGATATGGCTTGAATTCCAAAACAGAGCACAACGAACAAACCAAGAAGAAGAAGAAGAAGAAGATGAAAAATAACAAGAAAATAATACAGAACAAAAGTGAAATGCGAACAAAAAGTGTAACTTTTGGTGGGTCAAGACTTTTTACGCATTCACTCATGCATTTCGGTTTGCTTTTTTCTCTTCTCTTTCTTCTAGTTTTTTTTTTTTTTTTTTTTCTTTTTTTCTTTTTTTCTCGTTGTTCTCTTAAAATGTAGAATAAATATATGCCTGTATACAGAAAAAAAACCAAATCAAACGGCACGAAATACACAAAATACCAGACTCACTTACTTAGCAAACATTAATCAATATGTTCAGAAATTCGTGATGCTGGGAATACTCTTATAAAATTATCTGTTGGGTGAGCTTTTTATTATTTATATTGTTATTTATATTATTATTATTATTATTATTATTATTATTATTATTATTACTATTTATCATTAATATATTATGTACAATTGCTAAGTTTATATATAGATCATCGGTTTTACGTCTATCTAAGTATATAATAAATATAAAGAAAAATTGAAAAAAGATAATAAACATGGGTATATATTAATTCATAGGCTTTCATTTACAATGGTTTTCACTACCATAATATCAATGAATTTAAACGTATTGATTCAGAAACCTATTTAGTTTTCAAACGCTAGATGAAAAAGAAGATAAAGAAAAAGAAGAAGAAGATGAAGAGGATCAAGTTGGTAAAGAAGAAGACAGCAAGATGAAGAAGATGAAGAAGAAGAAGAAGAAGAAGAAAAAGAAGAAGAAGAAAAACAACAAGTATCAGACTATATTGAAGATTCCAAGTAGTAGGTACTGAAACATAAAGATGGAAATTTTTTACGAGAATACAAGAGTATTAAGTTGAATTTGTTCAAGGGAATGAGTGTTCTAAAGCACTCGATTGAATGTGACTATATGGTGGTTGATTTTTTTTTTTTTTTTTAAAGAAATACGACTAAAACTAATTCAATGCCATCTTATTCGCAGGTGGCGTTGATTTGAAGTGCCCGTTATGACCTTTTTTCGTTCATTCGTTCGTTTGTTCGTGCAATAAATTTGATCGCATTTATGGCTATTATAATGTTTACTAGTTGATTCAATGTGCATATATATCCATTGGATATATCACATATACATTTAACATTGTGTAATGTCTGTGCACGGCATTGTCTAATCGCATATACGACCATTTTACTTATATAAAACGGAAAATAATTTGTGCGACTAACAAAAATTATTGCTTCACACAAAAGAAGAAAGAATGAATGAAAAAAAAAAAAAAAACCAAATTCATTGCTTTGCATTGTGTTTTATGTGCTGTTCCACTGGTGACACTATCTCATTTAAACTATTTGGATGTCGAATACGAACAAAAGGTAATCGATGAATGATGAATGGAACGTACATTTGTGAGTTTTTAACGATATGACTTTTTACTTTACAAATCAAATACGAAAAAAAAAAAAAAAAAAAAAATCGAAAAGCTTTTGATAGCAATCGTATAGCAATACTTGAAGGGCCCCTTAATTTTGGCTTAGCCACTTCGATTGGCACAATGCATAAATCAAACTGGCTGAAATATTGTACCAAGCATAAAATCAATAATCGATTAAATATCGTTGACTTTGTAGCCGTTTTAATGTCAGATCTTTCAGAGAAAGCATTTTCGGATAATATTATCTTTATTTTTCTTGTATTTTGCTAGTATAATGAAAAAAGAATTTTAAGATGATGTTTTCTCTGCATGAAACAGAAACCATTTGTCGATCAGGTATATCTATTTGACAATGAGTATAAGTAAAAAAAAAAAAAATTTTTTTTTTTGATAAAATTTGATCTATATATGTCCAGAATATTTATATATTATTTTGTTGTATGAAAATGGTCGAATACAAAATTTCAATAAATTTATCATTTTTTGAGGGTGAAAAAAGGGCGACTGTCAATTCCAATTACTGTTCAATGTTTTACGAACAACATTAAATCAACGATTATTTTGTTGAATTTTGTGTGAGAATCATTTTCGAATATTGCCCAATATCATGTGACCCATAATGGGCATTCCAATATCAATGTGATTGTGTATTCCGAATGAACGCGCATTTAAACATGTATCATTTCGAAGGTAAACACTTGTTACACACATTTAACCAATAGAGAAAGAAATATTATCCGAATGAGGGGTTTTTTTTTGATATAGCAAAATGAAATCCTGAATCCAATGATTAGATATCTCGATATCAAACAAATAAACTGATAGATTCAATGGTGAATGTTTGCATTTTGAATTCATCCCATATATTTGTGTATATTCAATGTGCCTGTTAATATGTAATGCATTTTCATGTCATTTAGTACCATTTTTCCACAACTATCGTTTCTATAATGGCTAAACAAATTTTACGTATTTATCTGTTATCGGGTTGAAATGTAAATAAATATATTTTCGAGGTTTTTCATTTGCTCCAATTTCAATTTCATCGATATATAATACGTTCATATATTTATTTGCAATATTTGCATTTCTACCAACAATAGCAGTTGATACACAAAACTAGAGAAATTTTTTCGTATTTCGTAATATGAGCAAAATGGCAAGAGGCCAACACAAAAAAAAAAAAAAAAAAACTTTTCAAGATAACAAACAGAAACTAGCCAAACACATGAACTTTATTTCCATTTCAAAATGATATCTTCGAATATGTGGGCATTTGTTCATGGTGCAATTGTGTGTGGTGTATTTTAGTTTCCAGTTTTATTGATTTAGATTTATCCAATGATAGTATTGTGTACGTTGCATTTGATGCACTAACACCCACAATCCCACAATATTATACGATTTTTGGCTTTGTGTTTCTATCTCCTCTGCCTCTCTCTCTCTATCTGTGTGTGTGTGTGTTTGTCTCTGTGTGTGTGAATGGTATTTTGATGATGAAATTCGATATGGGAATTGTATTGCCCCTTATGAGGTCATACCACAAAATTTTCTGACTTTTCAACACTTATCGTTTTCCAAATAACTTGAGCTTGAAAAATGTACATTTTAAGTTATTCGCTGAAAATACCACAGCATTTTCTGTGTGTTTAAATTTGTTGCTGAAAATAACGGAATTTCCGTGATATAAAAACACACATGTACGAATATATGCCCATAACAATATGATGATAAACCATATTCGGAAATTTGCATTAAAATAAATGTGGTCGACATTAGTGACGGTGGGAACGGTAACGGTAGTGATAGCAACTAAACATTAAGACGTTGTTTTTCATCATTCAACACAACAATTTACAGTTTATAAATTATTATAATTATAGGAATTCAGCATCATAAATAAACTATTTTACATTTTAAATGCATTTGGATTAGTGCGGAAAATATTTGTCAAGTTGAATCAGTGATGTGCAAAGATGAACGCACAAAACTTTGAAATTACTTTTAAGAAAATTAGTAGTATCTGCTTGATTCGTGTAGTCGAGCATATTATTTTTGCAATTCGTCATTGTGCTTGTGCTGCGCATTTCCACAATTTTGCTGTGTTGTGTGTCTGTGTTTTTTTTTTTTCGCAATTTCTCAAATTTTCTTCTGTCCTTTTGTTCAATGCCGCAAATACTTACACATAATTCTAATTAAAAATTGCAAACGATCAATGGTTAATCCATAGCAAAAACTTTTGGAAGATTTACAAATGAGACAGTGGAAATCGAATGTGGTAAATGCAGATGAGAGAGAGAGAGAGAGAGAGAGAGAGAGAGAGAGAGAGAGAGAGAGAGCGAGAGAGAGAGATAGAAAGAGAGTGAGAGTGGGGGCTGGAGGTGGGTTTTTGGTGTAGGTATTGCTATGCATGAAAAGGCATGAGAGACGGAGCGCAAGAAGGAAGTTTTTAAGTTTCAAAAGAACTAACTAAAGAGAGTTTTGGTTTTGGCATAACAATTTTCATCCATTCATACAATTCACTAATTAAAATAAATCCGAATTCTCTATATTTTTTTTTTTTTTTTCTTTTCTTTGTATGCATAATTCATGTAATTTTTACAATGGCAATGCTTTTTTCCATTCTACGAAAAAAATGTATAAACCGCTCTAGTTTAAGATTCAAGTTTCACATATTGTAATGACAAATGATTTGTTATGTTTACTCATACAAAATTTAAAACTGTACAAATGTACAAGTGTATAAATGCATATTACGCCAGTGTGAATACAATTCAGGGACTAAATAAATAATATTGTTGCAAACTCTCTAATGGATATCTGAATATAAAATGCATTATTTTTGTTATTGTTGCTCATTTCATATCAAACATAAACTCTATAAATATAATTTTAAGAAGAACAAACAACAGAATTCTTCCAGTTTGGTTCGTACTTGATTTTTTGTTTTGTTTCATGGAACCTTTATTGTATTGCTACATTACAAATTATACAATTTTAAATTGGAACTGTCAAATAATTCATGGAATATATGCAAATTAACTCTACACCTATCGCACTTGGCTAAGGATAAATTGAATCGATAAATGCAAATAATAGTTTGGGTGAGAGAGAGAGAGAGAGAGAGAGAGAAAGATGTTAAGATAGATAGTTCGAGCGAGATAAAAAAAGAAAGAGAGAGAGAGAGAAATTGAAGTATAAAGTTAAAAAAAAAAAGAGATTTAAATATCCTCTACGCTACAAGAGCGCATCATTTATACAAAGGACTCCTTTGATAGGAGCATAACATTTTGGTCCGAATAAAAAGTAGAATTGGATTGGTTGGGGACAATGGAAGTTATTTTCATTGGTTTTTATGCTTTAGGCGTTGATAGCATCAGCAATTTTTCGCAAACGGATGATATGATTGCATGATCTTTTTATTTCATTCTTTCATACTTTTTTGAAAATTTACAGGTATTTATTACTTGATCCCAATTTTGTAATCCGTTCGCAAAACATAAAATTGCTTTCTCTTGTTTTGATTTGTTTTGTTTTTTTTTTTTTCTTTTTTTTTTTTTTTTTGATCTTTTATATGCTACTATCAATAATATTTTGAAAAAGAGGCATTATCGTTGTTATGATTTTAGATACTATTAGAAATAAAGAATAGAAAATTACTTGGAGCTCAATATGTTAAGGTTTTTGTTTGTCGGTGTGCCGTATACTACAATTTCAAAAATAATCAAATAATAGTGTTTCGAGATTTACTACTAATTACATGGTGTCCGTATTGTGTATGTTGTATATTTGTTCATGTGTGTACCGTGTACGTGTATATTTGGGTGTTATTGTTTCTGTGAGTATTGATTTAAACGAACGAAAAAAAAAAAAAAAAATAAAATAAAATCAATTGAAAACAAAAATTGTGGAAAAGAAAACTCGGCTTGAAAAAAAGTAAAATACTTTTCGATACGATGATCAAGAAGCGGCTCCATAACAATGTGTGAATTCAAAATCAAAAATTATGTTGAAAATTTATAAAAAAACAACAAAAAACGTTTTTTGCGAATGCGAAAATAATATTGTGGTGTGATATTACAATAAAATCTTACCTTTTGTGGTTTTAAATCCTTGATTAATGGCACGCGTTGTTCTGACAGCCGCTCGATAAATTCGCCAATAGAAAAATAACATCACAAACATTGGTATATAAAATGAACCGAGCGCCGAATAAACGACATAGCCTCTGTCATTAGTTAATTCACAGGTCCATTTACATGGTTTTTGTTGTTGAGCTGGTGTTTCGGTTGTCATCGAGAGAAGTGTGTGGTTTTCATATTGATAGTAAACTGGCGTTGACGTTGGCACCTATCAAATTCATAATCACAAAACAAAAAGGGAACAAGAAGACGAAAAAAAAAAAAAAAAAAATAGAAAAAACAATTGAATATTGTTAATTAGTGTTTAGAGAGTGACGAATATAGATTGAGTTTCATTAAATATGTATGAATATTGTTTCATTATGTAAATAAAAGAAATTTGTTGATTGCTGTGTGAATTTCAATTGATTGCTGTGTGAATTTGAAGTCAATGTTAATCACAATGATTGCATCCAATTGTTGAACGGATATTAAATGCCAAAAATATATCACAGATTAATAATAATTATAAATTTCCATATAAATCACAAGGTGGAATGAAAATTTGCAATTATTTCATTGGATTTTCATATATACAAATTTCGTTAATTTTTTTTCATCTCCCAGACGGTGCTGTAACATCTTTTTTTGTTTTTTTGTTTTTTTCTTTTGCATTCATTTGATATTTAATTTTTGGGATAATTTTCCACCTGGCTGTACGCCACTTTGCCGCAGGTGCATTGCGTTTGTGATTACATGTCATTGCATGTGGAATGTGTCATTTTGCTTCCTTCGCATTTTTCTTCGTGTGTAATATGCCCATTGTTGAATTAACGGGTTATCATCGTTCAACCCTCTTATGGATATACATAAGATAATCGGATTTTACTGTAATACATTTCTGTTTTCTCCACATCGCTTGCTTGATTATATAGAACACATTTTCTACGACATTCATATTGCTCTATTTTGCCTCGGGAACACTTGTTCCGTTTTTTTTTTTTTTTTTTTTTGCCAGTGTACTAAAATGGAATGCGGAACATGCGTCAAACAGAACAAAACATTATAAAACAAACAACAACAACAACAAAGAAAAATATAGCGAAATTGTCTAGGAAGCTTACATGTTAAATCGCAGTTTTTCATTAAAATAGTAACACATTACGCTTTCAAAAAATAATAATAATAATAATATAATAAAAACATGAAAGATACACGGCGCTATTTCAAAGCTATTATTGTGGCAAAAGGAATATATCAAGCTTATGTTACATTCAAAAATATGAACGTTTACAATTTTCATCAGAATGATTGCCATGAGGTGTTTTCCTGTAGGAAAGAGAGCGGTACAAATCATCAAATGATTAAGTGAATTGATAAAGCAAATGGAACGCATCAAAGAATTTTCGATTTTCTTTTTTTTTTTTCTTCTGATATGTCATGAAAGGTTGATAAATTATGATATACATTGGAGTTTTTTGAAAATCAAACACAAATTTCCTATATATTTTTCTTCAAAAAAAAAAAAAAAAAATAACACCATTTTGCTTGCTGTAAACCAATCAAAATCAATGATTGCACATAAATTGATTGCACTCATTCAATAATATATCATTTTCGTAATATGACAGCATTTTTTTCGTTATTCAATATTCCATATTCTAGCTATTAAGGGCATGTTACAAGATCTTTTGGCTCATAGCGTATACTTGTTGACATCGAAACTCAAGTGAATGCATATATAAAATTAAAAAGTGATATTTAAATTTCCTCACATATAATTGCTTCATATAATTTAAAGGAAGCGAGAAAGCGACACTGGGGAAAATTGAAATAGAATTTATGTGCGTGTAATAGAGAGGTAAATAATTATTTGATTTGAAATTTTAAATTTATTTCAAAATATTCACTCTATCCATCGTAATCATAATTGAAATTTAAAATTCACCTAAGACCATTACTCGCTCCGTTTAATTTAATATTGATTCCAATTTTTTCATTTAAAAATGAAGCCAATTTTATCACTTTGATTTAGAAAATGATATTAAATATTCAACTGTACATTCAATTTAAAGCTAATTTTAATTTTAATTTTCGTTTCATACGTTATTTTCGTAAAAATAGAAAAACTTGTATGTATTTTGAAATAAAAGAGTTGGAATGCATCAAATGAATGATTTACAAAAAGTTATTACAAATAATAATTTTCCTATTGAAGCACTTAGATATCAAAGGGTTTAAAAATCATCAATGCCACAATAAGCGTTTAGTTTGCTTGATATTCTGTAAACAGTAAATATGAATGTGTGTGTGTGTGTGTGTGTGTGTGTGTGTGTGTGTGTGTGTGTGTGTACAGTGTGAATTTTCTCATGCCTCCTCGACGAACCAAGGACACAATTACGAACTCGCTTTTGTATCTGTCTCTATTTAGATCGTTCACATGTTCGTTTACATTGACATTTTGTTAGTGTTGGTGTTTGTGTTTTATTTTTGCTGTTTTCTGTAACACATTTTAAATTTAGACACAAGATAGAATGCTGCGATGATAAAATGTAAATAAAGAATTGCTGCATTTGAGTTGGTACTTGACCTACATTAAACAAGATATAGCCAACTTCGACCGCGCACATGTGTTAACATTTTTGTTACTAGAATAGAGTGACAGAGATATGTTACTTTATCGAGTCACTTTCTCTCTCTCTCTCTCTCTCTCTCTCTCTCTCTCTCTCTCTCTCTCTCTCTCTCTCTCTCTCTCTCTCTCTCTCTCTCTCTCTCTCTCTCTCTCTCTCTCTTCCTCTTTCTATCTATTTGTCTCACGTTTGTCATCAACACTGAATGTGTAACTGATTTTCTAACTGAAATGTTTTTACTTTAGTCTTTTATGCATAGAATTTTCAATAGAAGCGCACATTGTTTTTCTTTCTTTTCCATAATGTGTAAATTGTAATTGTAATCGTGGCTGTTGTTGGTAAAATTGAATGTCCGTATTTATATTCTTTTCATTCTACATTTCATTCAATTTAAACAAAGACCGCGAAAGTGTGCAGTAATATGAAAAAAAATGTATGTCAATCTCAATACACTAGATAAGTGTGTTCGATTTTCTCAGTTTTATATGTTCACTTTCACTGTTTCTCACTAATTCTCTCTCAATTTCTCACATTCTATCTCTCTTTCTCACCTTCTCTCTCTGTCTCTTTCTCTCTCTGTCTCTTTCTCTCTCTCTCTGTTTCTCTCTCTTTCTGTTTCTCTTTCTCTTGGGCCAATTGTCCGGATATCTAAACAATTTGTGACCATAACAAAAACAATCGTGTAAATAACATGTAACAATGCTAATATTAGCATCGACGTTTAGGTAATGGTATTGTATTTGAATCAATTCCATCAAATAGATTAAAATTTTCGTTTAATCTCACGATAAATGTGTTGGTGTTTTTTTTTTTATTCTTCGAGAATTAAATCGCGCGAATATCTATTTCAAGGTAGATGAAAATAAAATATTCATGTTGACATTTTCAACCATGTACAAATCTGATTAACCTCATTTTCATTGGCGACATTTTTGTCCAAATGTAAAAATATGTGGCAACGTAAAATGATTGATATTAAAGAGAAAAAAAAAACGCCATTTCATTTAGATTTGAAAAATGTTTCTAGAGACTAGGTTACATTAGACAACCAAACAGATTACTTACGAAACATGATAACTCATAATGGTTATTTATGAACTCAACATATTTCGAATATCATTCGATTTAAATAGATTCACCGATACTTGAAATCAAAGTCTTTTCAATGGAAAGACTCAAGAATGAAATAAAATATGTTAAATAAAGAATAAGAGGAAAGAAAATGTAAAAAATGTGTGTGTGTGTGTGTGTGTGTGTGTGTCTGAAAAAAGAGAAAGAGAAACCTTAAGACGGTTTCACATTGCTATCATTCGATTTTTGAGTAAATCATAAGGACTTGCGAAAATAGCGACATAAAATAATATACCAAGTCGGTGATTAATTATATTTTTTAAACAGTGTACATTGAATGAACATGAAATGGGATGCAAACTTCTATAGGATTAATTGAATATATTTGCCAGTTTTTGGTAAATTTTACATTAAAATTTCCTATTACATATTAACATTTTGCAACCCTGTGTGGTGTTGACGCGTTTGGTTTTTTTTTCTTTTAATTGTGGCAACCATTTTCAAATAGTTTTTCATTCATCATTTTATAATAATAACCATGTTTGACGATGCGATGCGAACCAAGTCACGAAATCATTTGTTTTGAATAAAAATGGGACGGAAGTGGGGCAGGAAAGAAAATGGCATTGCCTCTTAAGCGATTTGACAATGTGCATGCACATACACATCAGCTAGCATCCTTTGAACTGACATTGATTGATGGATATTCCAATAGCACCTTGCTTCAAATAAGAACAAGCATAACCAATCAGCGGGGCTTTTCACAGATTTCATTTTGTGTTTCTTTATTACATTTCTTTCTCTCTCTTTCTCTCTCTCTCTCTCTCTCTTATATCTCTCTCTCTCTATCTCTATATCTCTATATCTCTCTTGCACTCTTTCTCTCCTTCTCTCTTTCTATCTCTCTCTCTCTCTCTCTCTCTCTCTCTCTCTCTCTCTCTCTCTCTCTCTCTCTCTCTCTCTCTCTTTCTGTCTGTCTATCTCTTTCATACTCTTTTCCTTCATTTTGCATTCTTACCAATCATAAACACTATGTTCTATGCACAACTTTCATTTCAATAAAATCGAATTGATTATCAGTTGACAGACCAGGCCATTGATTTCATTATTTGCTTGGCAAATAGTTTTAATGAGTTGAGATTGAATTTCAATTTAAACTTTTGTAATTGGTGTTGTGTTCTGTTCTTTTACTTTTTGATTGTACAAAAGAGAACAAGAAATGAATGGAAAAAAAAAAAAAATAAATACGAACTCAAAACAAAAATATCTATGTACTGAACTGTACTGTTAACTTATAATTCAAAATAATTACATACAATTTTCATTGAAAGTTTTCGTTATTATTTATGATATTGTAAAAGCATAGTAACTTTGAATTTTTCATTATATAAACAAAATCGGTTTATTGGTGGGTGACAAAAGTTTCGTCACTGTTTGTGTTTCATTCCTTCAAATTTTTTTTTTCCGGAAGGAAACTGAATTTCTAGTGTTTCGTTTTGTAGATGTGAATATGTAAAAAAAAAAAAAAACAAACAATTGAAATACAATTTTATTATGCATATTATATGCCGCATATAATAGCATTTTGAACACCAAGTTAGGATCATTTATATTAACTAGGCTTCAAAATTTCAGTAAAACACTATATACCAAAACAAAATGTGCAAAAAAAAAATGTTAAATAATGAAAAACGCCACTGGGCTTTTGTTTCTGAAGTGTGCACTTCTCTGGTCAATTTTTTGTTTAATGAAAGACATTATTTTGAATGCAAATGAAATTTTACGCTATTTTCACTTTCTTTATATCATATACTCATCGTATTTTAGATGCAATAATACAAATGAACTAAACTTTTTGACGAATTTACTGGCAAATAATTCAATAAGTTTCCAGTATATAATGAAAAAAGACGCACGAAAATGGAAAATGAAATATATATATATATAAAAAACAAGTATCTATATCTCAATTCTATTTAACAGAAATCACTTTTCGATGTTACAAACAAACTCTGACAAAGTACGTTTCAAATGATAAGAGAAAAGTGCGGTGCCCGATGGCAATGACAAATGAAGAGAAAAAGAAAAAAGAAACATTTTATGATACTGATTAATATATTATGTTTGGAAAATGTTGGCAACTGTGTTGTGAACCGCACCTATAATTTGCAAAATTTACGGGGGTGGATATATCATTGCTTTTTGATTGATTTTGAATGTTAATGCAAGAGTAAGAGGGGTTGTTTAACAGGGAGCGTCAAACTCTGAACGTACGAATCAATCGTACACATGAAAATGTATATATTCTCACTTATTAAAATTAAATGAATGAAATCAAAGAAGGGAAAATACGATTGAAAAGAAAAGGTAGCTAAGTGGAAGAAATGACTTGATGATTTTGCGAAAATTATATTATGATCGATTATTTTCTCTTTTTTTTTTTTGCCAAGCGAATGATAAAGATAAGGCAATTAAATGATAGCAAATACGGAAACATGAAATGTTGAAAATGTTTCGTATATATTTGTAATGTCCAGATGTTATTTGAGTATGCAAGAGTGCGAGAAATCTTGTATATATTATTTATGATACACAATAGATTATCGTGTAGCGTATATGGTGTAGTACATGTTTACTCAAAACGATTTTGTATAAATATCATTATTTCCGATTCTTGATTTTGTTTGATCAAAAATCAATAAAATGGTCTTATTTAGTCGCATTGAGTCACGATATAGATTAGTTTGATTTTTTTTTTTTTTTTTTTTTTTTTTTCATTTTCGTTAAAGTAAATTGTTTGAAAGTTGAACAACATGATATAAATCGAAATTGAATACTAAATTTCGTCCAAGTAGTCAACCACAAGAAATATCACGTTCGTAATGTAATTTTATCACATTTTATGATGTTATTCTGGGTAAAAGATTCAAAATAAATACTTATAAACTTACCTTATGGTTTTTCGTTAGACCAACCAATTGTGGTAGACATATGACAAATGATAGCACCCAAACACCAGCAACCAACAATTTAGCGCGTTTTGTTGACATTATGCTTGGATAGGTAACTGGACGCGTTACGGCAACATAACGATCCAATGAAATGGCACATAAATTAAGAATCGATGCGGTACACATCCATACATCAACTGCAAGCCAAATTGAACACCACAAATCTCCAAATATCCACACCTGGAAAACAACAAAACCAATGAATTTGTTTAAATATTTTTTATAACATCACATCACATGAATACCAACATTTACTACTGTATTGTTATGTTATAACTGTGTATAAAATTGGAGCAAAGAAATTGTCTGCAACACTTGTTTTGTTTATTTGCTGTGTGCTAAATTTGTAACACTTGAGAGAGACAAGAAAAAAAAAAAAAAAAAAAAAAACAATGCCGAAAGAATGCCAAGCATTTTCACGGTATATTCCTAATTGGAACACTCAATAAATGTGCCAAAGAAGCTTTCGCTAACACAATGCCTATAGCCAAATAATGCTTACTGGAATCATTTCAAGCGATTCATAATCAACTAATAGAGAAAGAACGAACGAAAGAGAAAATTGGAAGAAAAAAGCGAACCCATTCAATGATTGACGTTTAAATAGAGCCTTATTATATGCGATGATGTTGAAATGGTTCAACATATCAAAATTGTTTGTACTCATATCGCTAGCTTCTTTTGTTCACAAAAATAAGTGATCGATTGAATGACTTGATTAGCTGAAAACAATCACTACGTGCATTGGTTTTTCTGTTCACAATATTTTCAGTAAATAAGGCTTATGGCTTATTTTTGCCTCATGGCTATCTCATTCTCTCTCTCTCTCTTTCTCTCTCTCTTTCTCTCTCTCTTCCACTCTCTCTTCCACTCTCTCTCTCTTTCTCTCTCTTCTCTCTCTATTTCTCATTCATTCATTCATTCATTCATTCATTCACTGTATAGAAGAATGCTCTGACTAACTGCAGAAAAACTATAAATTGGTTTTAGTTCATGGTTCAAGCTGTTCCGCATCGTTTCCTACAGTAAAGTTGAAATTGGCTTATCTAAAATGAATGTGATGCAACAGATTTTTGTACCATAGTTTCGACAATTATAATCTAAATAATTTAAATCTCTTTTAAATTTTATTAACTCATTCAATTTATAAATGGAAACATTTCTCTCAAAATAGTTGTCGGAAAAATATTTCGGTTTGTGGATAAAAAATTTGTTTTTTTTTGGTTTTATTGCAATAAATAAAAGGAAATTTTGTTGAAAAATGTTTAATTCGATTGAAATATTCTAAATCATTCGATACATAAACGATTTTACTTACACAATTTTTATTTACAAATTAAAATGGCCTTTGAATAATTGTCAAGTGAATGTAAAGTAAAGAAAAATTCTACTCACAAAAAAGTAGGTTTTTTTCGTTGTTGTTTTTCGCCATTTTAAACGATGCCATTTATTTTAACATTCCAAGACAATGTAAATTTAATCGTGTTGAAAAGGCAGGAAAAGCAACTGCCTGAGCTATCAAATCAATTCATTGTTTCATTAAAGAAATGATTTCATTGTGAAAATGTTCGGAAACGGTGTTTAATTAAATTTTTACATTGGAATGGACGAGCTGATTTACAACTTGACGCGCAGCATAATACCAAATTTTGTGACAATAAAAAATGCAAAGTCATACCGGTAGTCAGCTGTGTATGCAGAGCTTTTTGAACTGGAAAATCAAAATTCCATGCCGTGCAATACACATATTAGTCACGTTAGAGACATGAGTCTTTTTTTCAGCGAAAAAAAAAAAAAAAAAAAAAAAAAAATTAAAGGAAGAGAAAAAATGAAACTGAATAAAGAAAATGAAAACAACGTAAGAATGAAGAGGAAACACAACAAAATCTAATGCTTTCTCATACGGAATAGTTATATTGCTGACTATACTACAATATGCACATAAACTTGAACATGAACATGAACATCATCAACATGAAACCTACGCAGAGTGAACCAGAGCAATAAGCATGCTGAGTGAACTGTGCCGCTTCTGGTCGTATCTCGTATGTGGATGTGAATGCTATAAGTTTTTAATTTATTTCTATTTTCCACCGAAATTCATGAGAAAATTGAACTTTTGATAAATGGCATGGGCAGAGACCGTGCTTTAAGTTTATGTTCATGTTAATTATACAAATTCTATGTTTTCTCTGGCTTAAAATTTGTGATATTTTATTTATTAAACCTAATTAAATCTATGCTAAATTGTTTTAATCTATTTAACACCATGATGTGCTTGCTTACACATGAAACTTCAATTTAGCTTCAATTTACTAACTCTCAGTGAATGGAACATTTTGCAACAAATCAGCTCATCGAAACTGTTTTTGAATTTCTATTTAGGTGTCGAGCTGTCACATTATATTTTCCAATGCTTTTTGCATATACTGTTTTACATCAATTTAAAAAAGATTTATCTCAGCGATTGTGCACAAAATGTCTCATAATTATATATAAAATGGAAACTCATGAATTTCCCACATTGTCACGCCATTCAATAAGAAACCCAAATAAAAAGAACAGAAAAAAAAAACGTATACATTTTCTATATAAACATAAGAAAGCAGCTCGAATTCTTGATTTGTTTTGTTTTGTTTTGTCTGCATCATACCAAACGCCGATATTTTCAAGGATTTCATAAAGTTGAACGGAATTAATACTGTCAAGCACCGTGATAATTTTAAAATTTATTGTATTTGAAACGAAATATGAACAAAAAAAAAAAAATAATCAAACAAACGTGCGCACACACACCCAGAAATTTCTAGTCCAATTCATAAGCTGTGGGACTTGTAGATCGCTAACAAATCAAAGTAATTTTTGTTAAACTTTTGCGTTGTCTACGATTTAGTGAATCCACCAATGGTGTGATAGATTTTCAGCGAATAGAAGAGCACATATTATTTACATTTCGGTGGTCGCTGGTATTTGATGTCCGCAATTCATGTGAATCGAATTCAATCACATTAGATTCAATACCGTGGATTTGGAGAGACAGAGAAAATGAAAAAAAAAAAAAAAAAATCTTCTACTTGAATGAGAAACGGTTTCTTCAAAACATATATGTTCACGCATCTTCTATAACCCTGGATGATGTCGATGCTAGCGTGTATTCTTTTTTTTTTGCCATCATTCCATATGTCAAGACAATTTTTCACGTTATTCGTTTTTACCAAATTCAATTTTGACTTCCGCATAACTTATTTATTTGTACGTGGTAGCGCATATATTGAACACCAACATCCATCGTATGAGAATGGGAAAATACATCAAATTCAACGGAACAGCAACAAGGATGAAAAATAAAATAAAACGAACGGTTCACATGTTGAACTAACGCGACCATTTGATTTGAATATGGCATGGATGTTTCAGCCGATGCCAGAAAATGACGTGTGCCAATTTCACACGAATCTACCGAAGAAGAAAAGCATCAGCAAAAGAAAAAAATAAAAAAAAAAAATAAAAAAATAAAAGATTTTTCAATGGTTTCGCTCGAAATGGCAAAGAGGCCACAATGTTAAATTGTTTTGAGAATGGTGTGAGTGTGACACACAAACACAAAACGAATGAAAATAGTCAAATAATGATCATGACCACCGTTCTTCACATAAACGTACAATGAACAATACGGTAGCGATGGTTTTATTAAAATTTAAAAAGGTCTTAAAATTGAATTTATTGCCTGACATGTATTTTTTTAGGCATTTATCGTTTGAATATCAGCTTCACATCGCACTGAACCGAACATGATTACAGAATGCATATTTTATTACTGAATATGTGTTAGTGTGTCTTCGTATTTCTTTCTCTCTCTCTCTCTCTCTCTCTCCCTCTCTTTCTCTATCTCTCTCTCTCTCGGTCTCTCTCCCTCTCTTTCTCTATCTTTCTCTCACTCGGTCCCTTTCTCTCCCTCCCTTTCTCTCTCTCTCTCCCTCGCTTTCTCTCTCCTTTTCTTTGTGTGTGTGTGTGTATGTGAGTATTTATTTTTTACAAGGGAGAAGGTGAAGAATTCATTTGAACGAACACGGATGAATAAAAAGGAAAATTAGGTGAATGCGTATGAAAGAGAGAGATAGGAAGTAATAAACAGCACCTGAGAATTGGATGTTTTTATATTCAAAGTCCAAGAAACTGTATGGCTACGTTGGTGTGTGAACAAAAGTCATGTTGATTAAATGTGGTAGGTGTAAATAAGCAACAACAGCAAAACCTATGAGCAACTTTGCCCCCACTATAACTGTATTAAATATATAAAGTATCACTTCACACGTCCTCCACACTCTTAGTTTGTAGGAGTTTCAATTTTTCATTTATTTGTTGTATGTATGCCTAGCACCATCAGGCTTGTTGCTAACAATTCTTGTAAATATAATATTACATAGTGGTTATCAAAACTAATGTTATGAACTTTGGTTTTACACTTGAGCAACAAATTTATGTGATTTATAGTTTGAAAGTTTACATATAATTTTTGGTTGTTGTTGTTGTTGTCCATTTGTTTTGCTTTTTGTTTTACTTTTTAATCCATTTTTGTGCTGAATAAACGAATTTTTGCCAACGCAATCAACATGGATGAAGTCTTATTTTCTCCAATCCTTGGGAAAATTGAAATTTCATTTTTTGCGTTCAGCTGAGAGGTGTGTTTTGTGAAACCCTCATCTTATTTCTATCATGAATAATGAATTCAATTTCGGAATATACTTTTCTTTTTTTTTTCTTTTCTTTTTTTTTGTATGAGAAAGCAGAAACAAAAAAAAAAAACGAAAATATTTTTTTTTCCATCATTTTTCGCCCCAAAAACTAAACATTTTTGATTTCATGATAGCACGCGTTCATAAATGTATTTGTTATTACTTCGATTATCAAATTATTTGTTTGGTTATTTTCAATTTAGATTTGCAGACAAACTTGATCTTCATATGGCAAAACAATCATAAAATATGTACCAAAGTTATTGTTCTTCTTATTCTCCTTTTGCCATTTATTTCAACTGAAACTGATCTCTGATGCATTAAAAGGCTGAATGAATTCTTCTGTGTTTTTTTTTTTTTTTTTTTTTTTTTGTCTCTTTTGTTTGTTAGCCATTTAATCGAGAGTTGGAAATGAATGAAATGAAATGTGAAAGGAAAATAGAAGGAAAATGAATGACAAGATGAATGAAGTAAAGCATATGCATGGTTGATGAGTCTTAGATTCACTCTTGTAATGATGATGAACCAAATAGAATGCATTTAAATCACTAGTCGGTTATATTTGTTTTAACATCACATATACATGTATTGACAAATGGAGAACAATTTAAAATCATTTGTTCTCGTTTTTGTTGAATTCAGTTCTGACGTAATCCGACTAATGCAAGAAAATTTTCAAGTTAAATGAAAAATAAAAAAAAAAAACAAAAAGAAAAAAAAAAACTAGAAGAAAAAAACATTTACGAAACAAACACACAAATACATAAATATACATTTGAAATATTTGATTTTGAATATGCTTTGAAAATGAATAAAAACAAAACCATTGCCTTGAAACATAATCTAAATCGCAGTATTTTCATGTTTTTAATAAAGAATTTAATCAACAATATTGCTGTCATTTGATTTAAATATGAATATCAAATACTGTTTGTGATTCAAGCCACATAATTTCTTGGCATTATGACAGAATACAATGACACATTGCCAACAGGATTTGATTTGGATAATCACGCCAACACAAAACAACACAACACAATACAGAGTACTACACAACAATGCCACGTAACGGTTTTTAAACGTTTTCCAAATATTTTCCATTCTACCAGAAAGGTATGCACGGTGTGTGGTTTGATTTTCGTTTCATTTCGTTTTGTTTTGTTTCGTTTCGGTTAGCTGCTGTGTCTGTTGTATGTAATTTTGATTGACAATTGCTGCGAATATTTTATCTATTTAGATTAGATGGGCTTGTAAAAGTCTGTCAAATCAAAATGACAAATGATTATCTTTAACATTGACTGTAGCTGTAGAAATCATAGCTTCAGGATGTAGATTCGGCATACATTTGAAGCGTGTAATTTAGTCAATTTCACAACTATTTATGTGTGAAACAAGTAATTGGTAAAAGCGTTTCATTTGTATTTATGTTGATTAAATGGTATTTTGTATACGAAAATACAGATACACACACACACAGATATATATACAACAAACACATTATCGAATATTTTATGCCATTGTATTTCAATCAAACATTGAATGCTACGCGAAACTAATGTTCATTTATGTTAATCCATTAAAATTATCAAGACTGTTTCTGGTCAATAGACACACAAAATATGTTTATATTCATCTGCATTCGAAAAGACATCATGTACAGATCCGCTTCTTTTTCAAATGTTGCTCTGATTAAATTTTTTTTTCCCAAATATTTGGCACTTCAAAAAACAAAGAATGTTGTTATTTTTTTCCGTTGTTTTTCCACCGACAAGAAATTTTCCGCTAACTTTCAACGAGCAATTTGATTGCGGTCTTGGTTTTCTTGACACTAAAAGCATAAATATTCTATGCATAAATTAAACGGCAATATATATTGGCCTGAATAGGTTACATAAATATAAATGCATGAAACATTTCCGAAATTGAATGGCATTTAAATGGCAATTGACCAACAATACAACAAAGAAAAACTAAATAAATTGCAAATGGCGCTTTGTATCGTCTTCTTATTATTCATTTAATTAAATAGAAAGCTTGTGTTTTAATCAATGTGCGTTGTGGTGTGCTCTCTCATATTGGCTAAAATTCATTTCGATGAACAGATTCAGCTTAAAAGATCGGTCAACATTAATACATTCAACCAAAAAGCATGATCCAATTTCAGTGTAGTTGATTATTTTTAACATTCAGCGATTTTGTTGTTATTGTTGTTGTTGTTTTGGTTGATTTCTTTTCACCATGTGGCTTTTTCGTTTTGCATGAAAATCTTATATAAATTCGTGTTGTACGATTACAATTACTATTCTCTGTTTTCCGTATTCGATCGACAATTTTAGTGTTGCAATAAAATATGGTCCGTTTATAGCACAACTAATACACAATAGAGTGAAAAAAAAAATCATCTCCTCATTTTCACTGAATGAATTGGTAGGATTTTCAAGGCATTCGAACAATGCACAACAGATACATATGATTGCATAGATTTTGGATCAGTGCTGGAAAACAATGAAAAACAACAAATCAGACTGCCACTGGATTATTTTTGTGGATATCGTTTGAGCATTTTGTTTGTGAAAATGTGCTTAAATCCATTTCTCAGCTGCTTTCCTGTATTGTTATTCTTATCAGCGGATGTAAAAACTAATATCCTGCTTTGTACAAACCACTTTTCAAGTCAATACCAAACATTGTTTCCATTTTTCTCTCTTTTCTACCCAATTCTTCTTTTTCTGCTTCTCTCTATATCTATTTTCCTTTCTCTCTCTCTCTCGCTCTCTCTTTCTCTCTCTCTCGCTCTCTCTTTCTCTCTCTCTCTCGCTCTCTCTTTCTCTCTCTCTCTCGCTCTTTCTTTCTCTCTCTCTCTCTGTTTCACTTTCTTTCTTTCTTTCTTTCTCTCTCTCTCTCTTCCTCTCTCTCTCTTCCTCTCTCTCTTTGTATCTCTGTATCTTTCTCACTCTCTTGGCTATTTATTTCAAAAAAATCGACTGCCATAGCAAAAGCAACAGCAATTTTATTTCTTTTTTTTTTTTTGCAATGCAATTTTTAGTCTGTGGTGCTAAGAAGGAACCATGAAGGTTCGACAAGCGTTTCCATAATGTTTGCTAAATATCAAGAAAATAAAGCACAATCACAAGATGAATGCGAGTATAATAACATGCATTTGTGAAATTGATAGCGATTTTATTGTGCTTTCTACGAAATATATGTATTTAT